>JANAVB010040817.1:12962742-13132742 GCA_029216955.1 Iris pallida | reverse complement strand
TAGTTCACGGACTAGTATTGTCGGATTCCTGTCATGAGATGTCATTCCTGGATTTCTTGGGATACTTGTACTTGCTTGGTCTTGATTCTTGTACTTGTATTAACGCCGATTCCTGAAGAGGACTTGCTTTCCTCTTAGGGAATCCCGCGTCATGACGTGCTATGTCTGGATCCGTATACTATTCGAGGAATGGAGAATATTATAGATAGTGTGATCAATGCCCACCTTGAGTTACTACTTGTATCATAGCTATACCCTCACCTCACGATGGGTATAGCGTAACCTGTGCTACTACTTGCTCCATAGCTTACCATCCCGGCCGGACCGAGTCCACGTACTTGTAGCCGGTCGGCTGGTAGCCTGATTCTTGACCCATACCGATCACATTAGGCTATAATATTCGAGGCACATTTTATATTTACTTTATCTTATCATATATCCTGTTCTGTTCTGCATACAGTACTTCTCACCATGCATGATATACAGTTACTCACATGCTCTACATGCCTTTACATTATACCTTGATTGGAGACTAAGTTCTGCTCGGGAGAGGAGTTACAACCCCGGTCCTTGTTTGGTTTAAGGGTTGTAACTCGGCTTCCGAACGGTTCCCAAGTCTTCATATATCTTTGTCTCGTAGTTCATTATACTGTCTCTTATAGAATTTGTCAATTCACATGGAACTGCTGTTAGTGCTTGTACTTGCTCATTTTCCTGATAGGATATCGTTATGATATATTACAGATGATTCCGAGGCGGACTGCTCGATCTATTATGGGCTCGAGTTAGATGGAGTAGTCCAGGACCGTGGCCTTATAGTAGAGCCACTAGATTTTGTACTCCCGGAGTAGTGTAGATTAACTAGGTTTGACTGGACTGCGATCCAGCTAGCTTTTTCAGACTGTAGCTTCTGCATTATATTTTGAGACCCTGTGATGTTGTATATATCTGGGCTTGTACTGGACTCTGGACTTATTTGCTCTTTCATCTATCATATGTTCTCTTTCTAAGCTATCTACCTTAGTTTTATTCTGTGATTGAGACTGTATTGATATGTCACCTCCATTCGGAGAGTATATACTATATAGGTACCTTTATACTGTTAGTCGTAGTATTTACAGACGTTATATACAGCGTTCTACCGCCGATACTGCGGCGTAGGCTGGACGTACCCACGTGCTCGTGCCCCTCATAAGGGTGCGGGTCGTGACAGAAAACATAGTAACCGAACTCGGGCCGAGTTCTGTCCGAACTCGGACCGACCTCGGTCCCCTATGATCACTCCTGGTCAGCAAAATTTCCTAGTCTTTTGGATCTCCAACGTTTAAAATTTGAACGTTTACCCTAACCGAGTTCTGCCCGAACTCTGTCTCAAAAATTCCTATAAATAGAGAAAAATTTTCCATTTCTATTAACTCATTCATTCTTCATCTTCTTTATATATTTTAAAGCCTTCATATCTACAAAGAGCTTTAATCTTCCTATTCCCAAGACAACTCCTATTCTTCTAAGTGTCGGTAGTTTCTGATTAGGAGTATTTGCGTTGTACAAGCTTGGAGTATAAAACTTTTTTCAGAAAGGTGTTTGAAGTTTGATCGTGGGCTTTAGATAAAAACATGATGTTGTTGAAGTTAGCATGTTCTTTGGAGCAAAGCACGCAGTGTAATCTCTATTCAAAATAGTGGGTTAATAGCGAGCAAAGTTCTCGCGATTGGACTAGTCCTCGCAGAGGG
This sequence comes from Iris pallida, assembly GCA_029216955.1. Classification (NCBI taxonomy): domain Eukaryota; kingdom Viridiplantae; phylum Streptophyta; class Magnoliopsida; order Asparagales; family Iridaceae; genus Iris; species Iris pallida. The sequence continues at coordinate 13,131,009 of JANAVB010040817.1, read as the reverse complement.
AAACCAGTATAAACCTCGGTGTTTGCGTTTGCTCTTATGAACTTATTTAATTTACGCATTTACTTTTATACTGCCTATTTCATATTTGTTTGATTATTGCCATAAATATTTTTAAGTGGTGATTATTATTCCGCTGCACGTACGTACTATAGTCACCCCCTCAAGAGGTGCTCAATTGGTCCTACAATATTATATTATTACTTTCTCTGTCTTACCAAAGACGAGATCTACTGACGATATCACGTATTTGGAATTATCTTCGATGTACCATATTCATATTAGAATTTTCTTTTCCTTTTCCAAAATAATATTGGCACTCATGATTAACTGTCGAAGGGCAGGCCGTAACCTCCTTTACCTTATGCATCTGACGACAATCCTTCAAAAATTTTCTATTCTTTTGGATTCTTTTCTTATCTCTGGGACGCCTTCAGAGCTTCTTAGGTCTAGGAGATACCCACATCCTCCTGGTGATGCTCCACCTCAGCCAGCTCCAGCCCCAACAGATGATCCAACTGATGTTCCAGCTCCTACAGTCCGATTCACACTATCGATGAGCTGTATCAGAGATTTAATGCTTTTGTCACTGTTCAGGGACAAGAGCGCGTCAAGCCGACCTGACTCGTTATAGTGATACTGAGTTTTGCCACATCCCTTAGGTTCAGATCTTGAGAAATGCTATAGAAGACATTCAGTGGACTGTGACTCATCATCCTGCTGCACCGATGCCTATCATCCGTCATCCTGACTTTGACGGATCGAGACTTGATGATGATCAGACCTTTGCCTTCTTCGACCCGATTACTGCATACTTTGATCCGACCCAGTTGCCTGTTGATGCTGCTGATGATGCGGATAGTTGATATGATATTTTTGGGCTTAGTGCCATGTGGATTTCTCTGATGATGGTGATCTTTAGTAGCACATTTATTTTTTGCTGTGCTAGCTCTTTATTTTGTATAGCTAGCTTTACGATCATTTTGATAGAGCATCAGAACGCCTTATTGCTTTATCTTACATGTTATATATTTACTGCTTCTTGATTGACTGATTGAGACGTAGATATTCTGTAAGGCAATAGGTAACTTGTATTGTAGTATGTATCTCCCTATCTATTGACAATCGTGACTGTATTTCAGGGTGTTGGTGTACTCCGCTATGCCTATATAGCCATGTCATATCCCCGTTCTCCGTATTTCGGTACTAAAGCATGACACCTTCGTGTCTAGCTTTCCATGACACAAAGAAGCATTTGATGGTAGAAACTTTAAGTGATCGCTACGAATGATCCAAAGGTAAATTTCGTGATCCATCTTCACCATTGTGCTCACGACGTGATGTACTTTGATCATGGCAAGTTTGGCATAACCATGACATCTTTTGATGGGTAAAGTCGACTCGCAATAACGCATCATGGTCGTATTGTGTCCAACAGCATTCCCCTCTTCCCAAGGTTGTATCTTCACAATACGACATCTATTTTCGATCCATTTTAGGTAACTCAGCCCCTCTATCTTATCTTTGATATGTGTGGTTGGATCGTCCAAATTCTATCGTGTACTATTTGCTACCCCAGACTTCACTCATTGTCCATATTTGATAGTTTGGACTTTATGGAACATCTAACTATTGGATCTTCAATCTGTTAGTTCCATTACGATCGCATTGACTTTTTATCCTAGTATGGCAAGTTTTATAGCATCTATATATCATTTGGTAAGTCAAATCACCCAAACTTTGCTTATGTAATTAATTTGTATTCGTATTTCGAAATCCATGCGATGAAATTGGGATCTATAAATTCAATAATCTCGTATCGCTGAAATTGACAAAGTGACTATATGGATCGCTAAGTAAGATCATTAACCTTGTGGTTGACCATCTTGTCTTAATCTGTGTGTTGTAGCTGCATGAATTATGAGATACAAACTTAATAAATTAATTATAAAACTTGTAAGCTGGATTATAATTGAATAAATATGGACTATAAAGACTAGGATAACTCAGATCTAGGTGATATGACTAATAACAAGTTAAATTACCTAGGGGATAGGCACACTAAATCGATCTCACTTTCTTAGTTAGAAGCTTTTTTGAATGTTTATAATTGTATAATTTGTGCTTGTTTGTTTATGGGTCTCGATAGATTTCTTGTGGATTATAGCTCTTTGGTTCGTGGTTAGAATTGGTCAAACTTTTTACTCCCAAACTCACGAGGCTTGGACGAACTCCAGACAATTATGCCTTGCCTACTTGATTTACAGTATTTATCTGTACATCATAGTATATCATTCATTTGCATGTTATACGATTACAGTGAGCTCTTGCTCTTTCTTTTTAGTCTCATTATATGTTATTACCGATTGACACATATTAGGCTTGATACACGAATTTATGTTGCATGTGTCCTGCTAGACTTGTGTGGTTCTATTACTTATTAGTATCAGACTGGATGTGTTGTGAATTTGACCCGAATAATATCATAGGGATGAGGAGGACAGTCATTAGGCATATGGGCTATCCAATCGGTAAATCATATTATTCAGAGGAGTTATGTGAGTGGGAACCCTATGTATTACAAATGGACTATGACGTTCGACAAACATTAGGCACAATTACATATGTTTGGCAGTATATCTTGCGATGGTCGCTAGCCTCGTGCTATATCGATTGATGATATATGTCAGCATATGCATTAGCCTCTATCCTCGCGTTATGCCATTTTTCTATTTAGCCTACACATGTCCATGTGTGCAACGCTGTCCTCAAGTGCATATCATTTAGATTGGTTATAGTCATTGTTCATGTGTTACTTGTAAGTTTCTTGCATGTTATTTATTGTACTTTATTTTGGCATGTATATTATGTATCTTGCTACGATCCTCTGAGGACATGGTTTCCTTCCAAGATATTGCTGAGCTTCTATCGTTGGTTCTACAAGTTTTTAGGTATCGTTAGTTTGTGCCATCTTTATCACTCTTTCGCAGTTTACTTCTATTCTAAAGTTCGTATTTTTTTTATAAATAGATTTATGGATGTACTTGTATGGATTTTATGGATAGTGACATGAGTTTGGACATCGTATATGTGTATTTGAGTTATGTTGTAGTCTACTTGATATGTAGATGGCCATGCTACGTATCCTGATCCTGCGTAATTTAGGACTGCGCATGATATATGGGGCATCACAACTTTATGTGTGTGTGTGTGTGTGTGTGTGTGTATATGTGTGTGCATTGAGGTGTCATTTTCTCCAGGTCGACGAGCAATGCCAAGGGAGGGATTCGAACCATGCCCATCCCTATGGAACCCAGGTGTGCCTATATATATATATATATATATATATATATATATATATATATATATATATATATATATATATATATGCATTTTCCTCTTCCTTCCTAAATTTCTAAATCTTAATCCTTTTTTTGCATAGTTTCTTAGTAGATACTTTTGTTTGGGACTATTTCTGATGTTTCAAACTCCATTAATGGAGTTTCAAAGCTTCAAAATTCAAATAGTTATGTTTGGGCCGACAAAGGACTGCGAAAATTTTGACAGCCCTAGATATGCACATGACTGTCAAAATTTTGGTAGTCCTAGATATTTTTAGGAGTGTCAAAATTTTGGAAGCCCTATGCATATCTAGGACTACGACAGTCCTGTCACAAAATTTAAAATTTGAGTGTGAAAGTTTTTTGATACAGAAGATGTGATTAGAATAAAAATATGTCTAAATAATAAGGAAGTTGAGCAAATTAGTAAAAGGCATTATTTGTTAAAAAGAATTATCAGGAAGATATATTTAACATGATATGTTTAGTAAAGGTATGACTAACCATGCCTTAATCAAATATTAATCTTATTTTGACATATTTTTTGGCAGCATGACAAAAATAAAATTTTAATTTTAAATAGTAATTGGATATTTACAGAAATGCCAAAATTTTGGCATCCCTGTCAATAGATAAAACTGTCAAATTTTTAGCAATACTGACAATTGTTAGGACTGCAAAAATTTTGGTAGTTCTAATACGTAAAGCTCTCTAAATTTGGCGGTCTTGCGTCGTCGTCTCCAACGAGACTTTGTCGATTTCTGTCATTTCAAAAGCTCTATAGTTGGTTCAAAACTTCATCTATTGGGATCCTAGAGCCTCATTTTGGATTATCTACTATAAGGCCTCCTTTGGTTCACGGAAGGAAAATTGATTCCCTTGCACTTTCCATGGGAATGAGAAACTAAATTCCTGTCACATTTTCTTTCCGTTGTTTGGTAAAACAAGAAAACCACCTAGAAAAGACCATTTGATTTTCTTTCCAGTGTTTGGTTGGTGCAGGAAAGAAAAGCAAAAATACATCTATGTTCCAATAATATCCTTACCTTTTAAAATAAAAATGACATTATGAAAATTCAAAGGGATCCAACATACGAGGAGTTAATAGTAAAATAAGCAATAACACATGGTTAGTTTTGTCATATTTTTTTTAATAAATGTTGGAAAATGAGGAAGAAAAAATCAATCCCATGGGTCATGAGTGGAACTATATTCCCTTCTATTTTTTCTCTGAAATTGATTTCCAAGTTTGTGGCTACCAAACAAAGGAAAGGAACAACTTTTTTTTTTCCTTTCCTGATTCATTAAATTCGTGAATCAAATGAGGCATAAGATTATGATCTGAGGAAGACAAAAAGTAAAAGGAAGAGGGATGTTGTATTAGAGAAGGACTAGCAAATGTTATGTTATCTACTATAAGATTATGTGTCGTCCCCTATCAATTTTCGTAGAACCCTTAAAATTTGTCTTAATTAAAAAAAAGTAGTTCTTTGCAAAGTATTACATCCGACACTAGTAAATAGGGCAAATGTTAAAGGCCACCCCCAAATAACTAAGGGCCACCAACTTAATTTTTTTTTTAAAATTACAAGTTTGCCATTTTCAAAACACTAAGGGCCACCATCTTCTTCCTTTGTCTTCTTCCTCTTTTCTCAATCCCCAAACCACTTCTCTCAATTCCCACCTCCATTGTTGTCCCCACCTCCACTATTGGTGTTCCCTCCTCCATTGTTGTTGTCCCCACCTCTATTGAAGTTGTCTATCTTCGGTAGTTCTCTATCTCTTTTTTTATTTTATTTTTTTTAAATTACGTTATTGTGTTTGTTTAGAATTATGGACCAAAATATTGTTGAAGAAGAGATTGGTCATCAAATACTTATAAATCTGTAAGTATAGCTTTTTGACCACGGGCGTGGCTCTCTAGGCACCACCAGATCACCTAAATCATCACACCTTCATAAAAAAGGGTGAAACAAGGCAACACTATCTAGCAGAAATGTTAATCTTCAAGAGGACCATAAACTAGCTACTATCAATAGAGGGTTTTCTTTTGCTTCGTGAAGCTTTAACAATGGCAGTGCAAGTTCAATGATAATTCAGTTCATGGAGGAGGGGACTTCGTGGAGGAGGACTTCGTGGAGGAGGAGGAGGAGGGGAGAGGAGTAGGGGACTTCGTGGAGGAGGGGGAGGGGACTTCGTGGAGGAGGAGGAGGAGGGGAGAGGAGGAGGGGACTTCGTGGAGGAGGGGGAGGGGAAGGAGGGGCTATCGGAGGGGGAGGAGACTTCGAGGAGGAGGGGGTCGGAGGGGAAATGAACAGGAGGGTGGAAGGGGGGGGGGGGTTGTTGGGTTTTTTTTTGGTAGCCCTTAGTGAAATAATTCATTTTAGGTTACCCTTAGTAAAAATATAAGTGTATGATGGTTGCCCTTAGTAGGTTGGTGGCCCTTAGTAATTTGGGGATGGTCTTTAACATTTGCCGTAAATAGCAATGTTTAATACCTCAAACAGAAAAAAGATACTAACATCGTAGTTCGTGGGAGGATGCTCAACTGTGTACATCAAAATTAGGAATTAATAAATTTGTCCTTTCTTGTAAATTATTGCGTATTAAGTTGCAAAATAAATAAGTGGAGGATAATGATAATCACACAAATTTATCATGAATGAGCTTCAAATAGGAGAGGGTGTGTTTTGTGTAAAAATTCCTCCTTTCCTCTTTTTGTCGTTCCTTCTCTCTCTCCCCTCCTTTTTTATAAGCTCGAGAACTCTTTCCATCTTCCTTCCTTCTTCCTCAGTCTAACTCTCTCTCTCTCTCTCTCTCGAAACCCTATCTAGCTAGCTAGCTTTCACTCTGATGTCAAACCAACAAGCACCACCAGGAGACGGAATGTCGGACGACTTCTTCGACCAGATATTCTCCATGCCTTCCTCCTTCTCCGACGCACCCAACGCCACTTCCGCCGCTGCCTTCTCCGCCGCCGCAGCTGCAGCCGGCTTCTCCCTCGGACTCAGCCTCGACCATCCTAAGGAACACGACGACCACCACCACCACTCTTCCTCCTCCGAACAACACCACCACCACCAACACTCGGTACTATAAAAAAAAAAAAATCAAATCTTTGTTTCCTTCCCTCTCTCTCACAGAGGGGCATTACTGACATTTCGCGCTGCAGCCTCCTCCTCCGCCGCCGCCGCCGCAGCCGCCGGTCCAGCTGGCAACCCTGTTCCCATCCTCCTACGGCTACTCCCCCCAACACCAACTACGCCCTAACCCTAACGCTCCTCCTCCCTCTCAGGTTGTCCTCCCAACTATGTGTCCTTTTATTTATTTCTTGGGACGCAAAATGACACTTTTTTCTTTTTTGGGTTATGCAGGTACTCCACGGGGGCCAGTCGATGCAGGCGGCGCTCGGCCCCGTGCAGCAGCCGCAGCAGCCCCCTCCGCCGCGTCCCAGGGTTCGCGCCAGGCGCGGGCAGGCCACCGACCCTCACAGCATCGCCGAACGGGTAAGAAAATATAAATAAATAACTCTTAATCTCGAATGGAATATACCCATGTGAATTATTTGACCTGTGTTGGCCCGAATCAATGCGGTTTCCTATGTTTGATTACGATGTGCATATGTTTATGTTATTTAGTATGCGCTTAATTTGGGACACATGGCTCGTAACTTTGCTCTAATACCATGTTAAAGTTATGCCTCTTCATCGAAACTTTAGTGTTATTATGGTGACAATTGTCCGAGCTCTCTAGCCTAGTGGTATTAGAGCGGACACCCGGAGGGACCGGCAAGGTTCGAATCCCCCAATTGTGTGTGTGCGTGGGATTTTAAAAAAAAAATGGTGACAATTGATGAGTTTTGCCAAGCTTACAAAAACTTGCACCACGAATATGTGACCTTTAGCTTTTAGCTTGCAGAATCTTGACGGAATATACCTTTGTGATATGATTTCACCCATGCTGGTAGGAATCAATGTTGCTGGCTTTTTTTTTAACTATTATGTGTTTTGAAGGTTATATATATATATATATATATATATATATATATATATATATATATATAGAGAGAGAGAGAGAGAGAGAGAGAGAGAGAGAGAGAGAGAGAGAGAGAAACTTTCCAAAATCAGCCGGTTGGTTTTGTATTATGGAACCGTCCTATGTTTCATAGGTTGGATTGGAATTTAGTGATTGAGATTAAAAGGTAATGGTAATTGTGTCGAACGTCCCCACTGGGAATTGATCTCCTGACCACTCGGGCCGCATGTCTCACCACTACCACACTAGACTAGGGGTCATTGGCATATATATATATATATATATATATATATATATATATATATATATATATATATACAAAAATGCTCCAAAATCAGTCGGCTGGTTTTGTATTATAGAACCACACTATGTTTTATGGATTGGATTGGAATCTAGTGGTTGAGATTAAAAGGTGTAGACCCCACCACATTTTTAAGTCATTTAATCTCAACCATGCAATTCCAATCCAACGTGTATAACATAGGTTGTTTCCATAATACAAAACCAACCGGTTGGTTCTAGAGCACTCCTATATATATATATATATATATATATATATATATATATATATATATATTACTATTCCTGTAATATGTGTGCATGACTTGCGACCTATGTTGCACAGGTACAAATATGACACCATGTAGACGTCAGACTAATTTTAATGTGTCCTAGTGGTTTTTGGAATTACTATTGTGTCCAATACATGTTTGATACATACATGATAGAACACCACCATATATGGAGTACCTATGCTTAATAACTTGTGACATTACTCAAATATGGATTTATCCGATACCATGTTAAAACTATGATACATATTTGACGAGTACATGATACAACAACACCATATGAGTATCTATGCTTCATAGCTTCTGACTGGACTCGAATACAAGGTTAAAGTTATACCACTACCAAAACTCCAGAGTATGTGACGGTTGACATGCATTTTTGTATTATTTTTAAAAACATAGCAAGTAAAGATGCAATGCTTAAGGTGTCACCTTTTTTAGAAAAAAAAAATATTGAGCATCTTATTTAGTAGTATTAGCAGGCAGCGGTCATAATGATAGTGAAAACTATATAATTTCTCACAGGTGGACTGGAGAGAAAGAGAAGGTCGAGGATCTCTTTTAGAAGGATTGATTGATTTTTTTTTCCCCTTTTTCGTTTACAAGGAATTGTATCTGTATAAGATGAATTTATCAATCCTTTGTATCTGTTTAAGAGCATTGTAGGTTAAGGTAATGCTGGAAAATAATAATTCATTTTATTTTTTGTTTTCTCTTGTGCAGCTTCGTAGAGAAAGAATAGCTGAAAGGATTAGAGCTTTGCAGGAATTGGTTCCTAACACTAACAAGGTAAATATGAGCAGACTTGTCTCTGCGCAAGCTTAGTTGTGAAACAAAGTATACAAATGCATGTATACATTTTACTTCAAAGAAAAATCTAACTGGGATATTTGCCTGTAAACATGTATCTAAAAATGGTCGTCTTTTCTGCAGCATGTTGAGAATTCCTGTCACTCCTTTGGTATACATTGCTCAAGTGGCTTTTATCTTTCATTAGACTTCAGTTATGACTGATAAAAGTGAAAGGGATGTATGTGTGGTAGCTTATGAAAAAATAATAGTGTCGGGGTAAGTTTGAATCTATACTTCAGAAAGAAGATATATTCAATTTTATCTCAAGTGATGGTGGTATGAAGAGGTTAAACATATTGCCTATATAAGTGTGTAGTGTAGAGATTTAATTTTTGTTATTCCTCTATAAATCTTAACAAATAATCGGAAGTTCATGCTTGTTGTCACAATTCAAATATTTATTGAATTATGTGGGTTTATGGTGCGCAACATTAGGTGAACACTTACTGCGCCCATCCGAAATGTATGTATATTGTATCCAAGTTGTGTATCCAAATCCTATCCTTATCCGTATCCATGTTCATATTCATGCAACATAGAATTCCTAAATTTCTTTGAATAAAATGGTTCCATCTAAATCAAGTGATAAACGGTAGATTTTGTGTAGAAACTGCAATAACTTGGTGATAAAGCAGCACTAGCAACAAAGCCGTCATCTTGATTCTTTGGTTTCAACTACATGGTTCCTTATTCTGGTGAGCTGTTTTATAATTACAGCCACAATGACATGGTTAGGAATTGACAGTGCGAGGAAATGTTCCTCTTTTATAAGAATATAATATTTCATGCTTCAAACAATTTTGATAGAAGTTTTGGTGGAGAGAAACTAAGAGGATTTAGATAATCCCAAGTCCGAGTCTAGGAGGTCAAAAATATAAACAAGGTGAAGCTTTGAATATTATGTCACGAGCAGCTTCTTAAATTACTTTGAAGGTCCTTGGTTATGGAAGGTGTACATAATCTGACTTCTGACCTTTTAGTCGAATTAGAGGAATAAGTTCTCTTTGAAGTTACAACTATAAGGACATAGCTTTATCATTTAATTTTTATGTCTTCTCTTACTTGTGCAGACAGATAGAGCAGCCATGCTTGACGAAATTGTAGATTATGTGAAGTTTTTGAGGCTCCAGGTCAAGGTAAACAACCTTCTAAATAATACTTTATTAGCAGTAATTACTCTAGTTAAAAAAAGCTAGAAAGCATACAAGGCCTCACAATGAAAAACTAACCCACTTAAGGTATAAAACTTGACACTTTTATTTCCTTCCGCATCTAGGACAAGAAAGTCTTCTGAGTTGGATATTATTTAGGTTTAAAAGTTTATTTCACTTATTCATAAGTAATGGATATAGGAAGGCTTTTATAACTAAATTGAGTACCCATGTAAATAGTTTAAAAAAAACAGTATTCTAATCCCCAATAAAGGAGAAATGATAATGATTTGAAGTCTTGAATCCTTGGTGCATCGTGTGAAATTTCCGGGATTTTCCATAGCTCACCATATTCCTTAGTTTTTCGTTGTGAGACCCTCTAGCATTATTTTCTAATGGCCTCAATCCATGTTCTCTTAGGAGCTCCTTTGACTAATTGACTGGTCTTTTAAGTTTTAACTAGTTAAAGTTCCTCAGCCGCTACACTAAGACTCTAGTGTTGCAGTGAGGGTTGAGGGTTACATATGTTTGTTTCCTTACATAAATAATAGTACAGAAATGATATTGGGCCCGCAAAAGCCGACCGCCTATTGGCCTGCAAACCAACTGTGTCCCACCCCTTATTGGCTTCGGCCTCAAAACCCCCCCCCCCCCCCCCCCCCCCCACACACCACCACCACCACCACTGTAGCGTCAGGCTCGCCACCGCCAATGGGCGACTGCCACGTGGCCTGCAGGCCAGTTGCGCGGTCCGCTTTTGCGGGCAACGAGCATTGTTCATAATAGTATCAACCTTAATTGGTGCGTCTATTGGTCTCAATTGCATATCAAACTTTCATTTAGCCCGAGTTATACTAAATATAAAAGCAAATCTTCATATCTCCTTTGCGTAAAATTTCTTACATTGACTAGAAATATTATACCATCCGAGGAATCAGACTTTATCCTGAGTAGCCACTAATACATATGACATATCTCAGGAACAAGATCAAATGGCTTGACCATTGATACTTAAATTTGGCATATCATTAATAAATGGTCGCTTTCTGCATGAATGATGGTTCCCTTATATATATATATATATATATATATATATATATATATACACCCGCAATTACTATTGTACCCTCATAAGATAAATAACAATAATAACTCTAACATGCTGCACAGACCATATCCTTCTTTAATGCTTCCAAACATGTTCGTACTTCGTATAGGCCTACCTCTACTCCTAGCGGATCCATTTACTAATATATTGGCTCTCCTCCCTACGAGAGCATCTATTGGTCTACATTGCACATGTCCAAACCACCTAAGATGATTTTCCCTCATCTTGTCCTTGATTGGTGCAACCTCTAACTTCCTATGGATACACTAATTTCTTATTCTATCCGTTAATGTATAACTATGTTGTCACTCATCCATCTTAGCAATCTTATCTCGGCTACACTTAACTTTCTGGTGATACACTGCTCGGACCTATATTTTAATTTTATAGGTGTGAGTTCGTTCAATAGAATGAACAATAATTGTTTCTTATAGTTGGAGTGAACAACGATTCATTCATGCACTTCATTATTATTTTTCATTTACGTGACAGGTTCTGAGCATGAGCAGACTTGGTGGTGCTGGTGCTGTGGCTCAGCTGGTTGCTGATGTCCCACTATCATCAGTTGAGGTATTATGCGACAAACATAAAATAATTGTATGGCAACTTAGCATGAATTGTCGTTTATCTCTATCCCACTATTTTTTGTTTATGTTGAACTCCTAGGATTTGATAGTGATGATTACATAAGGAAGATGAGCACTTGGTCAAATAGTTAGCAACCTAGTTCTATTTGTACCTATTTCCTAACCGATTGCCAGGCTGGGTTAGGAACAGTGATTGTAATGCAATGTGTTCCACTAACTTGGGGACTGGTCTGTTATTCAAATAACATATTCAACATTTGTCCCAAATTTAGACAGATACCTAGTTTTAAGAGCGATGACAAAATAAGCGATGCCACCATTTTGTTTATGATTTTTTATGTTAGTAATTCTGGTAGTGGGTTTTCTTTTGAAGTCTTGGGAAAAAACTGCAATTTGCCAGCGCACAATTTGAGGGATGGACCAACATCGGGTTTACCATATTGATACATCGAGTTCTTTTCGACTTTTTAGTAGGAAATTTGTCTGATAGTATAAATAAACTAGTAACCTAGCATTTTCCAGAAATTTTTTTTTAGAGAAAACCCTCTTTTGTTCGTGTTAAGTGTTAATTGGAACATTTCGAGCAAGAATTTTTTTCCCCAGTTTAATGTTACACGAAAGCCTAAGTTGATTTTTCCATCCGTGATCATTTGTTGTTCCTTTGAACTCCTGTATCTGCCCCTGCATATGAGCACACCTCATCTTGGGGTTTATCATCCTTGCTCTGCATGCAAACATGTAGCACGTATGCAAGTGTGAAGGTTGCTTTAGTATTTGCACATCCTGGAGGTCTAAATGTTGCTTATGTTTTAGTAAGATACGATTTATTTGTTGTTATCTAGAATGTGGTTGACAACCCCTGCTCTTCGATCACATTCATTTCTGTGAATGTATTTGTACATGTTTTATATTTCACTCCTAATAATATGATCTGTGCATGTATAGTTCCATGTGTATGTGTGTGTTTAGTTTGAACTAATGTAAAATTGAACAAGGAAAGTAACCATCTAACCAATTTTAAATATTCTTGATAATTGTCGATCTAACATCATGAGGCTAGCAGGGAAAATAGTAGTAATTGATGTGATTAACTTACTGCAGTGAGTTCAAACTGGAGTGTTACCTAGATACTGCATATTCTATTTACCAGCAATACAGTAGGCAGTTATTTTACACTGTAACATGCATGTTCTGTTACTAGTAATTTCATGCGCACCAAAGATTGCTTAATAATATCACCTGTACTATTTTTGACATCTTCCTCGTTTCTCCCTGTTTAGGGTGACGATGTTTTTGGAAGGTTTACATTTTATTTACAATTTTTGGTCCGTCATGACTCATGTCGATGTTTGATATTAATTTGCCTTGTAGAACACCAACAGAATCCATGTTACCATGGCACCTACTTTATCGTCTCCTTAGATAACTCATCTTGCCTTCTCCAAGATGATAAAAGTTCCCCAAGAATTGCTTAAATTCTGATCCAAGAAGACGGAACTGATAAATCAAGTTTTCCTTATCTCTAAGCTTACCAACCAACTTATTCTATAAGAATCCATGACTCATATTATTGGTGTTTGACCAAGGTTGTGAAAAGCGCTAGGCGCTAGTTGGGCGGGCACTTTCCACCTAGCGCCTAGCCCGCCTAGGCGGCCGCCTAGATCTAGGCGGTTCAAAAAAATAAAAATAATCCAAATAAATCTACTAAAAATTGCAGAAAAAATCTTTAAAACACCTAAACATTGCGTAGTCGGACGTCAGGGGGATTAGGCGGACATCTAAGCGGACATCGGGCGAACATCCGGCGCCTAGCGCCTAGGCGGCCACCTTTTAGAACAGAGCGTTTGACTAGACTGATTCCAGGGAGTACTGTACTTTTTTATTTCTCCTCATCTTCGTCGCAGTGGCCCTTAACTCCATGCCAAAGGATATGATCAGGTGCTAGCAACCAAAAGAATCAGCTGTCCATTAATTGTGTATTTAGAGTTTTTAAAGTTTGTGATATAGTATATCACATCATTGCTCTTATATTTGTCGGCACCTTTATGCAACCATTTGACCTCTACATTCTCTTCTTTGATAGAACATTTGATCTACTTGTTGACCAGTAACCAACCACATCCTGATGATGTGAAAGATTGTTCTTTTAGTTCATGTGTGATCCGATCTCATATTATTCTCCCTTACATTTAATCTTGCTAGGGCGACGCTGGCGAAGGCAGGAGCACCAGTCAGGTATGGGAAAAGTGGTCAACTGATGGCACGGAGCGGCAAGTAGCGAAGCTGATGGAAGAAGATATTGGCGCGGCAATGCAGTTCCTTCAGTCCAAGGCGCTGTGCATAATGCCGATCTCCCTCGCCGCTGCCATCTACCCCACACACATGCCTTCGGACGACCCCTCGGGGGTCAAGATGGAGCCCAACACTCCTTCATAGGCCAGGAACTCCAACCCCACCACCACCACCACCACCACCACCACCACCACGGTCTGTTCCGATCCCGTATGCCCAAGCATATCCGTCTCCTGCCTTACTTTCCTCTTCTTTTGTCAAAAGGTGGTGTGATTGCAAAGGAATGGCAAGGAAAAGAGTCCTCTCATATATTACTCAATGTATCCAAAATCTTGAATGCTTTTTTAGGGGAGGGGTTGTAGGTGGTCTTGCCTGCTCTTTTTTATTTTGCTCTGGTGGGGTCTGTAGTGCACTAACTGATCACTTTGGTTGTGTGGTGGACTTTCTTTCCTTGCTTTTGCTAGTGGGCAATGGGGCCAAGTAAAAGGGGTGGATGTGTATAGATATTATCTCATGGTTTTGTCATCTGATAGAAATGGATGATGATGGTAATGGTGATGGTGGTGATAGTCGCTTCTGTTTCCTTTCCTTTAGTATAGTGAATGATAATGGAGGGTTGAGTAAAGGAGGTGTGATGATGCACATAGCTAGGTAGGTAGTGGGTGCGAGGGATATGCATATGCTTATTATCTATATGGACAATCCTATCTGATGTTGCAATTTTTGTCGCTCAATCTTGGCGACAGTGAGCGGGGAATGACTGGGATTTAGTTGTAAGATGGCTGTTCTACCTTTGCGGTCTTAGTTAAATAGTGTCTTCCCGCATACGATTTTTAGTCGGTCGTCATGTCGTTTCGGACTCTTCCTGTGGATCTTGTCCGTACTAGCTTTTTTATCATTGTCCCACACGCACGCCTCGCGCACTCCGCACGCTCCAGAGCCTCACGGGACGGCTGACGTCTTTCGATGTCGGCAACTCAACGCCTCGCTTCGCCCACGACGCCGACGTCTTCACGATGCCTACGACAGCCGATGCCGTCCAGCCACCCGTTCTATGTGCACAACGTCCTTACGACGTAATCTTCTTGTCTGATGGTCATTGTATATAGAATCCTCCGCAGATGTTGGCATGGTACCGGATTTTAGAGTGCCTAACAGACCAGATTATATTGAAAATGTTCAGACGAGAAAGAGAAGATTTAATAGACTTCTTCTATAGCCACTCCACATTTTACTCTCGGACAGACAATTATCTTAGGACAGTCCAGTTTGGTGCAATTTTTACACAGGATAGTCCCATATTATTTTTGGCTGCCCAACTCCCAGTATATTTTAGGACTATCAGCAAAACTGACGTCCTAACCTCTTATAAGATTGTCACCAGGGCCGGTCCTGAGCTCATGGAGGCCTAGGACGAACTTTCAAAATAAGGCCACCATACATAATGTAAAAAACATTAAAAAATATTTTAAAAAATAGCTACAACCAAGGATTGAATTTAGGACCTTTAGTAAGGAGTCTAAAGTACTAACCAGTACACTACAATAACTTTGTGTCTAAAAAGGTCAATGGTATATACTAGTTGTTCTATTTTGAGATACAAAATTACTAACATATTTATCTTTAAATTATTTTTTTAGGCCCCTCATGATCCGGGGGCCCTGGGCGGTCGCCCTGGCCGCCGTAGGCCAGGGCCGGTCCTGATTGTTACTTTTTTGACAGTCCTACCGCTGCTCTTCTCCGAGCTCCCCTGCCCGCCGCCCTCCGCCGCAAGCCCTCGCCTGTTCACACCTACCCCGCGTGTGTCACGACCCGCTACCCAAATTGTTGGGCCAGGCCGAGTCATGTCCAGCCTACGTTGAGATAAAACGTAGTAAGCTGTTCTAAAGACAACAGGATAAGACTAAATGTACTAACAGTTCTATAAGTGAAGAAGAATCATAAATGCTCCAAACACAAAAGTCGTCGTATATAGTAAAATATCCAAGTACAAGTGAACTGAAATGTAAAACTGGATACATGTCTAGTTACAAAATGATGTAGTCTAATACATGTTACTCTCAAAAGTCTAAGTAAACAAAAGACAACTAGGCGAGGTTCCCCGCAGGAACATCCTCGTAAAGCAGAGCCGGGTCCTCGGCAGTAACTCCATAGTATGAGTCGCAGAGTAACTCCTCCTCAGTAAGGACACCTACAACGTTATCCTGTCAGGACGGGAGCAAGTACTAAATCTAGCAAACTAGCATATGAAACATGGAAATGAACATGAGAGGAATAACTGGAAAGCATGGCATCACATAGTCTATCATGGCAAGGACACATATGTCATAAAGACAGATGTATATGTAATGTTTAAAACTGTAGCAAGTACGTGATCGGTCAATAGATGTACAATGTACCGAGGTACAATGTAAATAAAATGTACATACGTACAAGTAAAACAAGCGATAGATGTACATACGTACAAATACAGCTGATGTGCCTACGACAAGGTATACATAAAATGTCAACCTTGCTCGGTACGTACGTACGAGTAGGGGGGCATGATCACGTACGCTACTAACAGTTTTCCCATAACCCATATTCTAAAACATGTGAGAGATACATCAAGACTGTTCTAAGCATGGTAGTAATGGAAAGTACAACATGTGACGTTTTAACTTGCTACCCCAAGGGTCAGCTTTTAACATGGTGGGTTTTGCAGTTCATTTATGTAACAACATGTAAAGTTCGTAGAAAGTACTTGCCTCTAGCGAAGCAAAACAAAACAAGCTGCGATAACAGTGCTATGGATGTCCAGTAACTCGTCACTGTAGAAATAAATGCAATAACTTAGCTTTTACACTAAGCCAAAATACTAGAACACTAACTGGTGCGACACGACTTGTGACTGGGCACCTAGCCAAAAAGATGATTTTGGGCATAGGAGACCAATGTGAGGTGACACACTACTTTAACTAACTTTCTAGGGTCTTACACTAGTGAGGGATGGGGTTCAATACGACTAAAACTCCAATTAACACAAAAAACTACAAGTCGTAATTAATCAATAAATAAATCAAAAGATCATTGTGTTCTAACAATTTTAGAGATAGGCAAAAAGTCTAGTTTTTCTTAAAGTAAAGTACTAAAGTGATCCTTGTTAATCATAGAAATTTATTATAATTTTTCTGGAATTTATTAACCAGTACAAATATTTTATAAAAATCAGTTTTCCTAAGTATACAGAAAATGAGTTTTGGTTTCATATACCAACCTAGTGGCAAAACAGTAAATTAAATACTACAAAAATTATACTAAATTAGCTAACTTAACAAAGTATCTAAAAACTATTTTTCCATAATTTTAGCAATACTTTAAGTATTTTTAGAAAATCAAAAACAGTAATACACACAATAATTAATTATCTGCGTATTTTGTCCATGTATATAATTTGAACCAAAGTTCAAATACAGGACCCAAAGCCATGAATCAAGTCCAATATGACTTGTACAGGTCTTGAATGTGTGAAAACACATTTGAGCCCAAATACCCATGCTAGGCTTGGACACCAAATGATTGCAGTAATTTAAATACAATAAAAATACAATTTGGTAAAAAGTACAAAACAAATATTAATATTTTAATAAGGCAAAATTATGTATAGTAAAAATATCCATACATATGTTTAAAAGTACATATATATATATATAAGGGAAATACTTAACTTATAAAGTATATATATATATATATACACAAACATATATATATATATATATATATATATATATATATATATATATATATATATATATATATATATATATAAGAAAACACTTAAAAATAAAGTGCATATATAATAATATATATATACACATGAAAATGTATACATATATACATATATATATAAAATTTACTAACTATAAAATATATATACATATATATAAAATACTGTAAAATACAGTATATACATATATATATATATATACTAATATATATATACATATACATATATATATAAATATATATATAAAACAAAAAGAAAAAGAAAAGAAAAAAGAAAACAGAAAAGAAAACAGAAAGGAAAGGGGGGCTCGATCCTGAGCCAGCGGGGGGGGGGGGGGGGGGGGGGGGGGGGGGGGGGGGGGGGGGGTTTAGAATAGGACGGGCTGGCCAGGGGGTCAGCCCACGGCTTGTGTTAGGGTAGGATTAGGTTTAGATTTATTTCAGGTTTTGAATTATTTATACATATAAAAAATAATAATAATCCTGTGTCCTGACAGTTAGGGACACAGGTGTCTTGTATCCTAGGCTAGCACGACACGAACGAGTCGATTCCTTCGTGTCCAGACTCACCATCACGTTCGTCAGGACACGGCGAGTCCTATGTGTGCACACGAGACACGCACGACACGTTTGACACTTGCTACTTACGTGTCCGATCGATGTAGGGGGTTTCGGTGGCTCTAGGCGGCGGAGGAGACGTCGGCGACGTGGCGCACCGGTGGCGCTGGGCGTGGCTCAGCGTGGCGAGTCGGATGAGGGTGGTTGGGGGTCGTGGCACTCGGCGTGGGGGCTGGACGAGGAGTTCGTCGGCGCTAGGGTTCCGGTGAAGTAGAATGGGGAAGACGGGGGTTTGTGGTGGTCGTGGGTGGTCGGGGAGTCTAGGGTTAGGGTCTGGGGGGTCAGGGCTATTTATAGGATCCTAGGGCGGTGGGTTTTGGGTTAGAAATTAGGATTAGGGTTAGGGTTTGGGGCGGATCGCCGGAGACGACGACAGTGCAAAGGCGGTCGTCGATTAGGGTTAGGTTAGGTCTTTTTGTAGAAAATCCCCTAGAGTTTAGGAAATCACAAATAGGTCCTCCCAGCGTTTAAATGCAAAATCAAATTTGCATAACCCATCCCGCACTGTTTATGTGCAAATAAAATTTGCATACAACAATTTAGAAATTACAAACCGACATTTAAACAATCTAATTAATTGCAAAACTTAATTAAAACATTTTAGGAAATTGCAAAATGGTATTTTTGTATTTAAAACTCATTTAAAATCATTTAAAAATTCTAGAAAAATTCCTAAAAATTCCTAATAATTATTTAAGGCTATAAATGACATTAAAAATTAATTAGCACTAATTAAAAATGAATTTGAAAATCAGGGGCTTACAAGTCTTCCCTCCTTGAAAAATTTCGTCCTCGAAATTCACAAGGATTGAAGACCCGACAATAATCTAACATAGCAAGTAATGCAACAAAAAGACTAAGGCTGCGATCGAAACTAACCTCTAAGGTATCAAGCGGGAACGGGTGGTTCCCTCGCAGCGGTTGGATCGAACAAGTAAGGGTATCTCTCCCTCATGTCCGACTCCCTCTCCCAAGTAGATTCACCTGGGGAGTGACGGCTCCAAGCTACTCGCACTAGGGGTATAACCTTGTTCCTCAGCCTCTTCTCTCCCCGGTCTAATATCTCCACTGGCTGCTCAGAAACTGTAAGGCTCGGTCCGACCTCCAACTCTGAATGATCTAGCACATGACTGGGGTCTGGAACATATCTTCTCAGCTGAGATACGTGAAAGACGTCGTGAACTCCTGCTAGATTGGGTGGAAGTGCAACCCTGTAAGCTACCTCTCCGATCCTGCCAAGCACCTCGAACGGCCCGATGTATCTGGGGCTCAGCTTCCCTCATCGTCCGAACCGGATCGTCCCTCGAGTAGGTGATATCTTCACCAGCACCATATCACCGTCTGCGAACTCCATCGGCCTGCGACTAGCATCAGCCCAGTGTTTCTGCCTATCCTGAGCTACTCTGAGCCTGTCTCTGATCATCCCGACTTTCTCTGCTGCATCCGTGATCATCTCTGGCCCAAGCATAACTCTGTCTCCGACATCATCCCAAAAGAGCGGTGTCCGGCATCGTCGTCCATATAGCGCCTCGAAAGGAGACATACCAATACTGGCCTGGTAGCTGTTGTTGTATGAAAACTCTACCAAGTGCAGATGGCTCTCCCATGATCCTCCGAAGTCCAGCACGCAAGTCCTCAGCATATCCTCCAGCGTCTGTATCGTCCTCTCGGACTGCCCATCTGTCTGCGGGTGGTACGCCGTACTGAACTTGAGCCTACTGCCCAACTCCTCCTGCAAGCTCCTCCAGTAGTGGGATGTGAATCTGCTGTCTCTGTCTGACACGATGCTCACCGACACTCCGTGTAGGCGAACTATTTGCTGCATGTATAGCTCCGCCAACTTCTCGGTGGAAAGCCCCACCTTGAAGGGTATGAAGTGCGCACACTTCGTCAGCCTGTCTACGATGACCCAGATGGCATCCTTTCCTCCTTGGGAACGAGGAAGCCCTGAAACGAAGTCCATCGTAATATGTTCCCACTTCCACTCAGGAATGGGTAACGGCTTGCAACAAACCAGCTGGCCTCTGACGCTCCGCCTTGACCTGCTGGCAAACTAGGCATCTCGAGATGAAACGCGATACATCCCTCTTCATCCCGTGCCACCAAAGATGTTCCCGCAAGTCACGGTACATCTTATTAGCACCAGGGTGAATAGAATATCTCGATCGGTGCGCCTCCTGCAATACTGCCTCTACTAGATCTCCCTTCGGCACGCACAATCGGCTGCCATGCCTTAGGGATCCATCCTCTGCTATAGTGAAGTCATCCAGCAATCCAGCTAATGCCTGGGATCGAAGTCTGCGAAGACTCTCATCTGTAGACTGTGCCTCCCGGATCTGCTCCATCAAACCTGACTGAATGTCAAGCGCCATCATCTGTATCACTGATCCTGGCCGAACTAGCTCAATACCGAGCTTCTCCAGATCCTCCCGCAAATGCCGATCAATCATCAGGTACCATGCCATCGGATGCCTGCTCAGCGCATCTGCCACCACATTTGCCTTCCCGGGGTGATACTGTAAATCGATGTCGAAGTCCTTCATCAACTCCAACCATCGTCTTTGCCTCATGTTCAGCTCTTTCTGCGTGAACACATACTTCAAGCTTTTGTGGTCAGTAAAGATTTCCACACGCTCTCCGTATAAGTAATGTTTCCATAACTTGAGTGCAAAGATCACCGCAGCTAACTCGAGGTCATGGGTAGGATAATTCCTCTCATGAGTCCGCAACTGCCTAGATGCATAAGCAATTACTTTCCCATGCTGCTGTAGAACACATCCTAGCCCCTTCCCAGAAGCATCGCTGTATATGGTGAAACCTCCAGAACCTGAAGGTAAAGTCAGAACTGGAGCGGTCGTCAGCCTCCTCTTCAGCTCCTCAAATGCCGTCTGGCAGTCCTCTGACCAGATGTACTCTGCGTCCTTCCGCGTCAGCTTCGTCATGGGTTCAGCTATCCTAGCAAAGTCCTGGACGAACTTTCTGTAATAGCCTGCTAAACCCAGAAAGCTCCTGATCTCTGAAACTGACGTCGGAGCCTTCCACGTCTCAACTGCAGTAATCTTCCTGGGATCCACCGAGATTCCATCTCCAGTGACTACATGGCCGAGAAACTCCACTCGCTCTAAAAAGAACTCGCACTTCGGCAATTTGGCAAACAATCTCTCCTGCCTCAGAATCCCCAAAACTATCCGCAAGTGCTCTGCATGCTCCTCCGGCGTCTTCGAGTATATCAGGATGTCGTCGATAAACACTATGACGAACTTATCCAGATACTGGTGAAATGTCTTATTCATCAAGTTCATAAAGACAGCTGGCGCATTTGTGAGACCAAATGGCATCACCAGAAACTCGTACTGCCCGTACTTCGTGTTGAACGCCGTCTTCTGGATGTCTGCTGGCCTAACCTTCACCTGGTGGTACCCGGATCTCAAATCTATCCTGGAAAATACCTTCGCCCCGCTCAATTGGTCGAACAAATCATCTATCCTGGGCAGAGGATATTTGTTCTTGATAGTGATGGCATTCAAGGCCCGGTAATCAATACACAACCGGACTGTACCATCCTTCTTAGGCACAAAGAGCACTGGTGCTCCCCATGGAGAAGCACTGGATCGAATGAAACCCTTTTTCAACAGGTCATCAATCTGCTCTTTCATCTCTATGGCCTCCTTGGGATTCACTCTATAACAAGCCCGGGATACTGGTGATGAACCCGGCACTAGATCTATAGTGAACTCCACATCTCTGTCAGGCGGAAGTCCTGGAAGATCCTCTGGGAATACATCCATAAACTCCCTAATGATAGGGTGTGGCGGTGCTGCGTCCCCGACTGTAGCACAACAGTTCGGCTCTAGGCTGATCTCCGGCCCTGTCCTCCTGACACTGAATGGTGCTGTGCCTGGGGGACTGAACACAATACTACCCTCATGGCAATCTATAGATGCATGGGCATAGCTAAGCCAGTCCATCCCCAATATGATATCATAACCGGGGAGCGGCATCACAAAGAATCGCCCTCTGAACTCTCTCCCGGCTATAAAAATAGAACATCTATAGATAGATCTAATAGGCACTGGTCCTCCTCCCGTCATCACTCTACTAATCTCCGCAGTAGGTGTAGCTACTAGATGATGTTTATGCATAAACTCTAATGATAGAAAGCTATGAGATGCACCAGAATCAAACAAACATACAGCTAGAAAAGTATGTAAATAAACATGACCTGTGATGACGTCAGCTAAATAATCCGGCTCCGAAACCTACTCCGGCTCCGGCTCAATGGCTAGACTATAAACCCTCCCCTGAGGTCCCTTCTGCTGCTGCAGATGCTGCCCGAACCTCTGCTGCTGAGTCGGGAGCGGTCCTCTAGTCTTCGCTACTGGGCACTCCCGTATCATGTGGGTGGCAGACCCACAAAATAAGCACTGCTTCAACCTCTTCCTGCAGATGGAGTAATCGTGCCCTGGTCTTCCGCAGAAAGAACATATAACTCCCTTCTGCTGCTGCTGACGGGGTCCCGGGGCTCGAACTGGCGGGGTCTGATGATGTGGTGTAGAGGGACGGTAAGTCTGCTGGGGTGGCGCCGGTGCTTTCTGCTGGAAAGCCTGACGCTTGGACGGTCCCTCATGATGTACAGGAGCCGGCCTCTTGTATGACAGAAGACGCTCCTCGATGCTCCGGGCTAACTCTAGGCTCTGGTAATAGTCAGTCGTACCGTTTGCCACTATAAGAATGCCAATGTCTGGAACTAGACCATGGCAAAACCTACGGGTCATCTCCTCTGGATCAGCAACCAGACTAGGAGCAAAACGGCTCAAGCGACTGAACTCTCCCGCATAGTCGTCAACAGAACGGTTCCCCTGCTGGATGTTCTGGAATCGTAGCCCCATGGCTACTCTAGCAGTGGTCGAGAAGAATTTCTTCTTGAACTGGGTCTTGAACTGGTCCCAGGTGGCTCTACCTCTCACGAATAATGGCTCATTCCTGAACCAGACTCCGGCTAAGTCTATCAGCAGAAATCCTGCTGTCTCGACCTGAAGGTCATCCGGCATCCTAACTCCCAGAAGCTTCCTCTCTACAGAATCTAGCCAGTCATCAGCTGCTACTATGCCCTCGGTCCCTGAGAACTCCTTGGGATTCAGACCCATGAAGTCCTTGACTGTCCCCGCTCTCTGCCGTGGCTCTACATGTGGTGGGACCACGGAACGTCCCTCAGAACGCTCCATGCTCTGGCGGAGTAGGGTAGTCTGCTCCTGATGGGTTGTTAGGAACCCCTGGATCAGTGTGAGCAGCTGGGTCCCGTCGAGAGTGACGGAAGCCTGGGTGGGTATAGTGATAGGGGGGTAGTGGAAGTATCGGGTCCTGCCGGGCCTGGGATGTGGAAGGTGGTATCTGGGTCTGTGGATCTGTGGAGTGGGGGAATGTGGTAGGTGGGGGTGTATCAGTCAACCGGTCAGCTGACTGGATATGGAGGGCCCCATTCTCGGGGGTAACATACTGGGACGAACGA
The DNA here is from genome assembly GCA_029216955.1 of Iris pallida. Classification (NCBI taxonomy): domain Eukaryota; kingdom Viridiplantae; phylum Streptophyta; class Magnoliopsida; order Asparagales; family Iridaceae; genus Iris; species Iris pallida. The sequence goes on along the minus strand of JANAVB010040817.1, from coordinate 13,107,182 downwards.
GTAAGCACCATCTAAATTACACATAAAAGACTTATAAGGACTTATTTAAAACAAGTGATCATATGCAAGAAAATCTAATTATAATAGCAAACATGTGATGTATTTCCTATGTTGCAATCCTAGCATTCCTCTAAGTGTTCTAAGCGTCTTTCCTAATGTTGTCTAATTACCTTAAGTTCCTAATTGCATGCATGCTTGGTACAATAACGTAACCAAACAGTTTAGTCAGGACCTGCATGGGCCACCACTAAAAACATGTCACGACCCGCTACCCAAATTGTTGGGCCAGGCCGAGTCATGTCCAGCCTACGTTGAGATAAAACGTAGTAAGCTGTTCTAAAGACAACAGGATAAGACTAAATGTACTAACAGTTCTATAAGTGAAGAAGAATCATAAATGCTCCAAACACAAAAGTCGTCGTATATAGTAAAATATCCAAGTACAAGTGAACTGAAATGTAAAACTGGATACATGTCCAGTTACAAAATGATGTAGTCTAATACATGTCTACTCTCAAAAGTCTAAGTAAACAAAAGACAACTAGGCGAGGTTCCCCGCAGGAACATCCTCGTAAAGCAGAGCCGGGTCCTCGGCAGTAACTCCATAGTATGAGTCGCAGAGTAACTCCTCCTCAGTAAGGACACCTACAACGTTATCCTGTCAGGACGGGAGCAAGTACTAAATCTAGCAAACTAGCATATGAAACATGAAAATGAACATGAGAGGAATAACTGGAAAGCATGGCATCACATAGTCTATCATGGCAAGGACACATATGTCATAAAGACAGATGTATATGTAATGTTTAAAACTGTAGCAAGTACGTGATCGGTCAATAGATGTACAATGTACCGAGGTACAATGTAAATAAAATATACATACGTACAAGTAAAATAAGCGATAGATGTACATACGTACAAATACAGCTGATGTGCCTACGACAAGGTATACATAAAATGTCAACCTTGCTCGGTACGTACGTACGAGTAGGGGGGCATGATCACGTACGCTACTAACAGTTTCCCCATAACCCATATTCTAAAACATGTGAGAGATACATCAAGACTGTTCTAAGCATGGTAGTAATGGAAAGTACAACATGTGACGTTTTAACTTGCTACCCCAAGGGTCAGCTTTTAACATGGTGGATTTTGCAGTTCATTTATGTAACAACATGTAAAGTTCGTAGAAAGTACTTGCCTCTAGCGAAGCAAAACAAAACAAGCTGCGATAACAGTGCTATGGATGTCCAGTAACTCGTCACTGTAGAAATAAATGCAATAACTTAGCTTTTACACTAAGCCAAAATACTAGAACACTAACTGGTGCGACACGACTTGTGACTGGGCACCTAGCCAAAAAGATGATTTTGGGCATAGGAGACCAATGTGAGGTGACACACTACTTTAACTAACTTTCTAGGGTCTTTACACTAGTGAGGGATGGGGTTCAATACGACTAAAACTCCAATTAACACAAAAAGCTACAAGTCGTAATTAATCAATAAATAAATCAAAGATCATTGTGTTCTAACAATTTTAGAGATAGGCAAAAATTCTAGTTTTTCTTAAAGTAAAGTACTAAAGTGATCCTTGTTAATCATAGAAATTTATTATAATTTTTCTGGAATTTATTAACCAGTACAAATATTTTATAAAAATCAGTTTTCCTAAGTATACAGAAAATGAGTTTTGGTTTCATATGCCAACCTAGTGGCAAAACAGTAAATTAAATACTACAAAAATTATACTAAATTAGCTAACTTAACAAAGTATCTAAAAACTATTTTTCCATAATTTTAGCAATACTTTAAGTATTTTTAGAAAATCAAAAACAGTAATGCACACAATAATTAATTATCTGCATATTTTGTCCATGTATATAATTTGAACCAAAGTTCAAATACAGGACCCAAGGCCATGAATCAAGTCCAATATGACTTGTACAGGTCTTGAATGTGTGAAAACACATTTGAGCCCAAATACCCATGCTAGGCTTGGACACCAAATGGTTGCAGTAATTTAAATACAATAAAAATACAATTTGGTAAAAAGTACAAAACAAATATTAATATTTTAATAAGGCAAAATTATGTATAGTAAAAATATCCATACATATGTTTAAAAGTACATATATATATATATATAAGGGAAATACTTAACTTATAAAGTATATATATATATATATACACAAACATATATATATATAAGAAAACACTTAAAAATAAAGTGCATATATAATAATATATATACACATGAAAATGTATACATATATACATATATATATAAAATTTACTAACTATAAAATATATATACATATATATAAAATACTGTAAAATACAGTATATACATATATATATATATATATATATATATATATACTAATATATATATATATATACATATACATATATATATATAAATATATATATAAAACAAAAAGAAAAAGAAAAGAAAAAAGAAAACAGAAAAGAAAACAGAAAGGAAAGGGGGGCTCGATCCTGAGCCAGCGGGGGGGGGGGTTTAGAATAGGACGGGCTGGCCAGGGGGTCAGCCCACGGCTTGTGTTAGGGTAGGATTAGGTTTAGATTTATTTCAGGTTTTGAATTATTTATACATATAAAAAAAATAATAATAATCCTGTGTCCTGACAGTTAGGGACACAGGTGTCTTGTATCCTAGGCTAGCACGACACGCACGAGTCGATTCCTTCGTGTCCAGACTCACCATCACGTTCGTCAGGACACGGCGAGTCCTATGTGTGCACACGAGACACGCACGACACGTTTGACACTTGCTACTTACGTGTCCGATCGATGTAGGGGGTTTCGGTGGCTCTGGGCGGCGGAGGAGACGTCGGCGACGTGGCGCACCGGTGGCGCTGGGCGTGGCTCAGCGTGGCGAGTCGGATGAGGGTGGTTGGGGGTCGTGGCACTCGGCGTGGGGGCTGGACGAGGAGTTCGTCGGCGCTAGGGTTCCGGTGAAGTAGAGTGGGGAAGACGGGGGTTTGTGGTGGTCGTGGGTGGTCGGGGAGTCTAGGGTTAGGGTCTGGGGGGTCAGGGCTATTTATAGGATCCTAGGGCGGTGGGTTTTGGGTTAGAAATTAGGATTAGGGTTAGGGTTTGGGGCGGATCGCCGGAGACGACGACAGCGCAAAGGCGGTCGTCGATTAGGGTTAGGTTAGGTCTTTTTGTAGAAAACCCCCTAGAGTTTAGGAAATCACAAATAGGTCCTCCCAGCGTTTAAATGCAAAATCAAATTTGCATAACCCATCCCGCACTGTTTATGTTCCAATAAAATTTGCATACAATAATTTGGAAATTGCAAACCGACATTTAAACAATCTAATTAATTGCAAAACTTAATTAAAACATTTTAGGAAATTGCAAAATAGTATTTTTGTATTTAAAACTCATTTAAAATCATTTAAAAATTCTAGAAAAATTCCTAAAAATTCCTAATAATTATTTAAGGCTATAAATGACATTAAAAATTAATTAGCACTAATTAAAAATGAATTTGAAAATCAGGGGCTTACAGCGTGCGACCTGAAGTGGCGCACGACCGACTCGGTCAAGGCCGTCGGAGTGGCGTGCTTCAACTCCTCCTCGAATTCGACCCCAATGTCGAGGCCACCGTGTCATGCCCCAACCTGGAATCACCCGAATCATCGTCCTCGCAGGGGGCGTGATGCCGCACGAGCCTGGAGTTGCGCTCGTGCAAGGCAAGATGACAAGTTCTCAAATGGTTATCTTTGAGTTGATATTAACAACGAAAGGAAAACAGAGTATACGAAACAATTCTCTTTATTAATATTCGAACTGAGATTACAAAGGCTTTCGATAGCCCAACACTATATGCCAGATTGGCTACAACACTCAGGTTCTCTCTTGCCCACAAAGGATTTCACCGTTTCATATATCATGCCTTCTATATCTCGGCCGTATCAATCTTGTTGCAAGTTCGAGTATCAATGCGATCACACGCTTCAAACGCTACGACATTACATGCCTCTACGCGATCAAGCGAAGCTTCGCCGCGAGCAATCCATTCCATGCACCCTGCATGAAAGCTGGTAGGGGATCAGTACGTTCGTCCTCGCATATACTGACGAAAAGACCTTCCTTCTAAACCGACATTTTAGTATTTATGTTCAATCATGTAACTTAGCTTATGACCTTGCTATATTCTCCTTAGGGTCAATTTCATGGCATATTCGAAAGCGTAAAGCATGTTATCATGGCAAACATGTTATTCGAATTGAATAGACAAGCAGGCAAGCAATCTCGTGTTTGTTTCGTGGCGCGACTTCTTATCAAGTCGACGCACTCGCCCTTGCACTGACGCAAGGTGAATACGCCACATTCCTTCCCTGTCATGTTATAAGTGCATCTCTAAGCAGAATCTATGTGTGCGGGACACATACGTGCCTGCACTTTCAATCCATCGTTTCTTAACTATATGATGGTCGTTGGCGTATCCGCGCCAAAATAGACTAAAGGCGTTTCTCTTTATCTTTTCTTTCTTTCTTTTCTCTCTTTCTTTTCTTTCTTTCTTTTCTCTCTTTCTTTTCTTTCTTTCTCGAATTTGGGTAGCCCGGCGCTTCACGGGTTGGGTTGCTATCCCAAACAACTGAAACATACCGCTGCATACCATCATTTACGGCTTTTTACATCTCGTTAAGCGGTTGCTAATCGTCTTACGGATGTGTGCCTATCAAAGATTATATCCCTCCTAGGCCGAACGGTCCCGTACCCCGACGTAGCCCGTTCGGAGGGAACGTTCCGTGCACGGAAGATTATCACAATTATCTCAAGTCCATTCGACCATGCAACGTCTTATTTTCAAACAACCAAACATAGTCTTGAGCCCGAGACTCAGACTTTTTCAAACAACCAAACATAGTCTTTGTTGGCCCATTGGTCATGGTCAAACCTGATTTTAATAATTGATCAAACTCTGTCTCGATATACGAAACTATTCAAATGTTTACTAAAGACTTTTTGGACACCGATCAAGATTGGATATCTACTCAGTTCAAGACCGAAGCTATGTTTGCCACTCAAGACTGTATTTCCTTACGCAATGTAATTTTCATTTTATTGAGTCTAGGAATACATTGTACACCAAGTCGTACTGGCAAACAGGCTATCCGAAATAATTTTTCAAAATTGACCTATCGTTTTTAAAATGACATGTTTTTTAAAAACATCTGCTTTTACAAAAAGCTTCTGAAGGATTTACAAAAAGCCAAAATCATTTTTCATAAAATAAATCTGACCAAACCCTGACAGAACTCGGCCAGAGTTCGGCCAAAGTGAACGTTATGTAAACGTTGGATTTTAAACTTGGTCTCCCTTCAGTTGCGGTTTGTTACAAAGAGTTCTGTCCGAATTCTGTCCAAATTCTGTCTTTGGAAAAACTATAAATAAAGAGGAATTCTGATCATTTCAAATCACTTATTCACTTTTATCTTCTCTCTTCTAAAGCTTATGTTTCTTCCAAAGAGTTTTCAAAAAGCTTCCATTTTCAAATCCCAAGCCAGTTACAATTCTTTAGTCAATTTGCCGGTACGGTGCGGTCTAGAAGATTTCAGAGAAATTGTAATCAGAGGCTTGATTGAAGAAAGACTCTTCAAAACTGAAGTTGGTCGAGTTCTTCGTATCAAAGCTCGCGTCTGTAGAAGTTGTAAGGACTTCGTATGAAAACTTGTGGGATTTTCCAATAGTGATTCAACTGGAAGCTAGAGTTCTTCCGACTGGATTAGTCCTCACAAGAGGAAAACTAGTATAAATCTCTGTGTTCGCGTTTGCCTTCTGATCACTCTTTTCTTTACAGTTATTACTTTGTGATTATTATTATTTTTATGATCTAACTGCTAACAAGTTTTAATTAGCAGTATTTCGCTGTATACTCTATTCACCCCCCCTTTTAGAGTATTCTGCTTTACGATTTCGTTCCTACAATTGGTATCAGAGCGGGTTATACAGATAAAGCAAGATAAAATTGCAGTTATATTCAGTTATGTTTAATTGTTATAAAGATCACAACATTACATATAACAACTGTGAAATCCACAAGTGAAGGCCAAGCCACAAATAGACCTCCACTGTTTGACGGCACGAACTACACTTACTGGAAAACACGGATGACTTTCTTCTTAAAATCACTTGATTTGGCCTTATGGTCTATAGTTATTGATGGCTACAAAAAGCCTCATCGTATTAATTTTGATGGAGTTTTAGTTGAAAAACCCCATGATAAATATACGGAGGATGAAAAGAAAAAGGCCAGTCTTGACGTACGTGCTATTAACGCTTTATTTTGTGCTTTAGACAGAACTGAATTCAACAGGGTGTCGACTTGCACAACATCAAATGAAGTATGAAAACTTCTCGAAGTAACCCACGAAGGAACAACACAAGTCAAGGAGTCAAAGAACATCAGACTTACTCAAGAATACGAGGCGTTCAAAATAAAGCCAAGTGAATCAGTCACTCAGATGTTTACGAGATTCTTGGATATTGTAAAGCCTTTGTCTTCATTAGGCAAGGAATACAGTAACCATGAGAAGATTCACAAACTTCTACGGGCTCTCACAAAGAACTGGATTCCAAAGGCTACAACTATCATTGAAGGAAACGGCCTCTCAACAAAGGAGAAGTCAGAAAAGTCGATCGCTCTCAAGGCTCAACATAGAAGAACTGTCGAAGATGATTCTGACGACAGCGACTCTGACTCTGAAGATCAAGCTCTTCTGGTAAGAAAATTTAAGAAGTTCATGAGATTCAACAGAAGAACAAAATATAGCAACAGCAACAACAACGAGGAAGATCCTATTTGCTACAGATGTAAGAAGAAAGGACATATGAAGAAAGATTGTCCAACAGCATCATCATCAACAAGAAAAAGCAGCAAATAGGACAAAAGCTACCTGAAGAGGTCTACATCAAGGAAGTACGCCAATACAAGCATATGGCATAAAAACGAAACCAGCGATTCAGGAGACAAAAAATCAGATAACGCTGCAAATGTATGCTTGATGGCTTGCGATTAGGTAACCACTAATCCTCTGTTTGATCCTTATAATGATTTCTCCTTTGAGCAATTAGGAGAGGCTTTCAGTGATCTGTTAAATGACTACAGAAAACTGTATAGTAAATATGAAACCTCTAAGAAGGTACTCAAAGAGTACACAGGTGAGATAGGAAGACTTACTGTCCAACTAGCTGATGTTAGAAATAGTGATACTTCTATCGAGTCTGGTGAGCTTTCATCTATTAAGCTGTTGTTACACGAGACTATTAAGTTATCCGAAGAAAAAGACCAAACTATCATCCAGCTAAAGGAAGACCTATCTAAGGAGAGAAAGAATCTCCAGTGTGCACAAGTCAGAATGGAAACACTTACATCTGACTACACTAGATTATATGACATCTCCAAAAAGTTTAAAATTAGTTTAGAAAAACGGCCTGAAGTTGCTGTTTCCTATTCTAACAAGTGTCAATTACCGAATCATCGGAACACACCCAAACTAAACACTGTCAGACCAAATCATACCAAACCTATGCCCAAGAAGACTAATAGACATGCATTTTTCTATACTAGAAAACCAAAACCTACCAATTATGCACCTCACACAACTTTCAACACTCAACATGCAAAATGTCATTATTGTGGCCTTATTGGTCATATCTCATCGGCATGTAGAATCAGAAAGTTAGTAGATTTAAATGTTTATGCATGGATACAAAAAACTAACATGTCAGGACCCTACAAGAAATGGGTACCAAGAGTTTCATCTGCAAATTATTTTGTAGGTGGAACGCCATTCACATGCTAGAAGCAAATGGATCCTCGACAGTGGTTGCTCACGTAACATGACCGGTGATGCTTTATTATTCGTAACACTGTCGAAGAAGAATAAAGAAGGATACGTCTCCTTCGGTAATAATTTAAGTGGGTCCATAATCGGTATTGGTGACATTGGTAAGGCTCCCTATCCTGTGATTAAAGATGTCTGTCTAGTTACCGAGTTAAAACATAATCTGCTCAGCATAAGCCATTTAGCTGATCACGGTTATGGCATTAACTTCGTCAAAGACAAATGTACTATAGTTGATAGTTCAACTAGTAGTACTATCTTTGAAGGTATTAGGGAAGACAATATATATGTTTTCTATCTGTTAGAAGATGCTAACAAAGCAGGTAGATGCTTGATGGCCAAAAGCATTAAGAATCAACTATGGCATATGAGACTCGGTCATGCAAACATGGACACAATTTCAAAACTATCCACAAAGAAGTTGGTACGCGGCTTACCGGACATATCTTTCAAGAAGGATACGGTATGTAGCGAATGTGAAAATAACAAAGATACCCGATCTGTCTTTAAATCCAAGAACGCTGTAAGTACCACTAGACCTCTACAATTATTGTATATGGACTTATTTGAACCAAGTAAAATTGCTAGTCTAGGTGGTAAGTTATATGCATTTGTTATTATAGATGATTTCTCTAGATACACATGGGTATATTTTCTTGCACGCAAGAACGATGCTTTGTCAGAATTCGTCACCTTTTGTAAGAAAGTACAGAATAAAAAATGTTTCATGATTACTCGCATTCGTAGTGATCATGGCGGCAAATTTGAGAATGCAAAGTTCAAGCAATTCTGTGACACACACGGTTATTTGCATGAATTTTCCTGCCCTAGGACTCCACAACAAAATAGAGGTGTGGAACGTAAGAACAGGACTCTATCTGAAATGGCTAGAGTAATGTTGAACCAGTTTAGTCTACCTAGATACTTTTGGACTAAAGTTGTCAATACAGCGTGCTATATTCTCAATAGGGTTCTAATTCGACCTATATCGAAGAAGACTCCCTATGAACTATGGTTTGATAGAACACCCACTATTTCATATTTCAATATTTTTGGTTGTAAATGCTTTATTCTTAATACTAGAGACAATCTGAGTAAATTTGATAAAAAGGCCGATGAAGGTATATTTTTAGGTTATGCAGCAAAGAGCAAAGGGTACAGAGTCTTTAACAAGAGAACCATGATCATCGAAGAATCACTTAATGTCAAGTTTGATGAACTAAATCAACATTCAGACGATGACGACAATGAAGACATGATTACACCAAGTACAGCTACTGCAAAACCTTCACACAAAGATGCAGAACTTTTAAGCAAAGAAGCCAGAACCAGCAATCCTGAGGTTACGCCAAAAGAGATGAGATTTTTGGCAGATCATCCAAAGGACTTGGTAATTGGTAAGATTACTAAGGGTGTAAGTACTCATTCCTCTAATAAAGATATAGCTTCTTGTGTTGCTTTTATTTCACAGCTTGAACCCAAAAATATTGAAGAAGCATGTAGTGATAATTTTTGGTTAGATGCTATGTAAGAGAAATTAAACCAATTCGAACGGAATCAAGTTTGGGAACTTGTTCCCAAGTCCATTGATCATCCGGTCATTGGCACCTATTGGATATTCCGAAATAAACTGAACGAGAATGGTTTAGTGACTCGTAATAAGGCTCGACTCGTAGCTCAAGGATACAATCAAGAAGAAGGTATCGACTACGATGAGACTTATGTCCCAGTTGCGAGATTAGAATCTATTCGCATGTTATGTGCATTTACATGTTTTCATAATTTTAAGTTATTTCAAATGGATGTTAAAAGTGCATTTTTGAATGGTTTTATAAAAGAAGAAGTTTATGTTGCTCAACCTCCAGGTTTTACTTATTTAAAAAATCTTGATTATGTTTTCAAGTTGAAGAAAGTCTTATATGGTTTAAAACAAGCCCTTCGTGCTTGGTACGATCGTCTAAGCTCTTTTCTACTTGACAACGGTTTTTCAAAGGAAAATGTTGACACTACACTGTTTATAAAATCTTTGAATAACAATATTCTTTTGATTCAAATCTATGTAGATGATATTATTTTTGGATCCACTGATGAATCTCTTTGTCAAGACTTTTCAAAGTGTATGCAGAATGAGTTTGAGATGAGCATCATGGGAGAGCTGAAATTCTTTCTCGGACTGCAAATCAAACAAACCAACAATGTGACGTTCATAAATCAAGCAAAGTACACAAAAGATCTATTAAAGAAGTTCGATCTAGAAGCAGTCAAACTACTTAGCACTCCAATGGCAACTTCAACCAAGCTTGATATTGATGAACAAGGCAAACCCGTCGACATACGTAAGTATCGAGGTATGATCGGTAGCTTACTGTACTTAACTTCTAGTCGACCAGATATTATGTTTAGTATTTGCTTGTGTGCACGTTTTCAAGCCAATCCTAAGGAATCACATCTGTGCGCAGTTAAGCGTATCTTCCGATACCTTAAAGGCACCTCTTCTGTCGGCTTATGGTATCCCAAAATCATGTCATTTGACCTAACCGGTTATTCTGATGCTGATTTTGCCGGATGCAAAGTAGATAGAAAAAGTACCAGCGATACATGTCATTTCCTAGGAAAAGCCCTAGTCTCTTGGTTTAACAAAAAGTAAAATTTTGCCGCATTATCAACAACCGACGCTGAGTATATCACCGCAGGACGTTGTTGTGCACAAATTTTGTGGATGAAGCAAACTTTAGAAGACTATGGATTGTATTACACACATACCCATTTTCTGTGATAACACTAGTTCTATTAATTTGACTAAGAATCTAGTATGTCACTTCGTACTAAGCATATCGAGATTCGACATCATTTTATTAGAGATCATCAACAAAATGGAGATGTAGACCTTGTATACATAGACACACAGAATCAATTGGCTAACATATTCACAAAACCTCTAGCGGAAGATCGTTTCAATTATTTACGTAGAGAATTAGGAATTTTAGACGTCAATAATATTAATTAATTTTGTATTATTAATTAATTTATTCAATACTTAATAATTGTTTTCGAGACAAGCCTAAAAAGAGTCTGTCTGTCACCACGACTACGGTCGAAGTGAAACGGTATTTAAGAGTTCTCCGGTGAACCTCCGTTAGCTGGAACAATACTCCTACAGCTAATCTGAAACAGATGCTGAGTAAAGAATATTAATTTATAAAATAATATTAATTTTATTATTTGAAATTTAAAATTACTAAACTTTGAATTAAATATTTGAAATGAGTTGATGAAAAGGATATGGCCTACACACAAAAAATTTTAAAACCCAGGAGAACCCTAGGCGAATTCGGCCCGAGTTCGGTCCGAATTCGGCCAGAGTTCTGTTGGTGTTGTATACGTTTTAAACAGAACCCGAGGCCATCTCCTCTTCATCACTTCCAAACTATTCTATCATCATTACAGCAGCAGCCGAAGAACACCCCTAACCCTAGCTTTTCTCCACTCCATATCTTCCAATCTACGTGGAGATTTCTACCCAAAATTTGGATTCGTACGGAGAATCGCGTCCTCTACAACATACTTGATTCTCGGAAGGTATAATTTCTTCTCTCCTCCACTTTCAAAATTTTAAGATTTTTAGTTTTGGGAAAGAATGCCTAAGGGATTCAATCCTTTCAAGAGGAAGAAGACCCATGCCAGTGAAGAGGCATCGTCTTCTGATCCGAACACGGATTCCCTCTTTTCTTCGGTCCAATCGAATGACGGTGCGTCGGACGAGTTTTACTTCAAAACTCACGACCAAGTATTACTTTGGTATGCCGATTTTGCTATGCGCACTATATGCACAGGCTCTCCGATTAAGTGGACTGTATTTTCTGATCACCGTCCCTACTTTGAGGCATTAGGGTTACACCATCTTGCTACCCTACAATTTTCTATAGCTACTAATGCCATTAGATTGTTCTATTGTAACTTCGTATTAGACACTTTTACCGTAAGAACTCGTGTTGGCGGGATAGATATCGAGTTCAATGATGCATTGAAAATCCTTGGTCTTCCAAACGAAGGTGTCCCGCTCGATGACATCACTGACTTTGATTTTTCCGAGGGCACGACTCTTGTTAGTTTCAAGAAAGAGCTTTGTGCGTCCGCACGTGGTCGTCCTAGAAAGTTCAAGGCCAATAACTTGAACTTGTTTAACTACGAGTTACATCGCATCATCTATTCCACTCTACTTTCCAAATCTACTTCAAAAGATGATGTCACTGCACTAAAACTTTCTGCCCTATATCACATTCTTAAGGGGATTCCTTTTTCTGCCCCTAAGACTATCATTTAGATGATGGGTAGATGCCGCGGAAGAGACCGCAACCTTTCTTTTGCGATGCTTATTTCATGTATCTTTCGGCGTTTTGATATAGACTTACCCATTTGTGCTCTGGACCCTGAGCCCAAGTTCTCCAAGCTTTCTCGTCGTAGCATTGTCACTGCTCCTACACCTCCTGCACCTGCTCCTACTGCACCTGTTCCTACTCATTCTTACCCTATGACCTTTAAGGGTATTCATTAGCACCTATTGGATCTGCAGACGTTCTTTATTGACACTTCCAGGGAACATGAGTTTCGTGATGCGACTCGGTTCCAGGCTATTGCCAACTCATTTGCCGATCTCAGATTTGCACAGACGGGTCATTCTGCTAGCTCTCTTGCTAGCTCTCTTCCTAGAGACCCTTCTATATCTGGTTACCGAATTGATGATGAGGCAGTCCACTCTCTATTCCAGACAGGAAACGCTTACGATTGGTATCGCCCTTCTAGTGCTACTCCACACACCTCTGGAGCTGGCACATCTGGAGCTGGTCCATCTGGACATGCTGGCACTGCAGCTGATGACGATGATAATGAGGATGATTTTTGAGTTGTCATACTTTTGGGACTGATGATTTTGTCTTTTGTTTACTTGGAAATGCTCCGATATTCCAAGATAGTATCAGTACTCTTATTTGGATATGCTTTGTGACTTTTTGATGGACATGTTATATGCTTCAGTTTAGCATTTTATTCAGTTCAGATTTTATTATAACATTATCTTTGTATGCTTCCATTTAAACTGCATGTGATAATTATTATCGGCTTATCTTATTTTTGTCTGTGATATTTATACCATGCCTGTGATAAATGTTTTTTATATCCATATTTTTTTGTGTTTCTTCACTGATTGTTACTTACGCATATATTGCGGGGGAGCTTTCTATTTGCAATTATTTTGCTAAGTGACAACGGGAGAGAAATAAGATCATCTAACATCTTCATGGATATAGGTTATGAACAATTTTTTTTCATTATATATCTCGGTACAATTTTGAGTTGATAAAGATCAAAGATGTTATATCGGTCAAGGTTTGTCAATTATCAAAATGAGAGAGATTGTTGACCCACTGGTCTTGGTCAAACCTGATTTTAATAATTGATCAAACTCTGTCTCGATATTCGAAACTATTCAAATGTTTACTAAAGACGTTTTGGACACTGATCAAGATTGGATATCTACTCAGTTCAAGACCGAAGCTATGTTTGCCACTCAAGACTGTATTTCCTTACGCAATATAATTTTTATTTTATTGAGTCTAGGAATACATTGTACACCAAGTCGTACTGGCAAATAGGCTATCCGAAATCATTTTTCAAAACTGACCTATCGTTTTTAAAATGACCTATATTTTTGAAAAATATCTGCTTTTACAAAAAGCTTCTGAAGGATTTACAAAAAGTCAAAATCATTTTTCATAAAATAAACCTGACCAAACCCTGACAGAACTGGGCCAGAGTTCGACCAAGGTGAACGTTATATGAACGTTGGATTTTAAACTTGGTCTTCCTTCAGTTGCGGTTTGTTACAAAGAGTTCTGTCCGAATTCTGCCCGAATTCTGTCAGAGTTCTATCTTTGGAAAAACTATAAATAGAGAGGAATTCTGATCATTTCAAATCACTCATTCACTTTCATCTTCTCTCTTCTAAAGCTTACATTTCTTCCAAAGAGTTTTCAAAAAGCTTCCATTTTCAAATCCCAAGCCAGTTACAATTTTCTAGTCAATTTGCCGGTACGGTGCGGTCTTGAAGATTTCAGAGAAATTGTAATTAGAGGCTTGATTGAAGAAAGACTCTTCAAAACTGAAGTTGGTCGAGTTCTTCGTATCATAGCTCGCTTCTGTAGAAGTTGCAAGGACTTCGTATGAAAACTTGTGGGATTTTCCAATAGAGGATTCAACTGGAAGCTAGAGTTCTTCCGACTGGACTAGTCCTCACAAGAGGAAAACCAGTATAAATCTCTGTGTTTGCGTTTGCCTTCGGATCACTCTTTTCTTTACATTTATTACTTTATAATTTTTATTATTTCTGTGATCTAACTGCTAATAAGTTTTAATTAGCAATATTCTGCTGCCTACTCTATTCACCCCCCTCTAGAGTATTCTGTTTTACGATTTCGTTCCTACAGTCTTCAATCCGAGACTCAGACTTTATCATCTCGTATATCTTCCATTAACTTTCTATGTTCTTACATTTCATACTTCGTTTCAATGTTCAATGGCATCATGCCTCAACTCCATGTTCGTCAACGAACGACCCGAAGGTCCCGAACACCTTTCGAGATATCATGTCATATCCGACAGTTCTGTCACATTCATGCCACAACTGTATTTTTTTGCAACGAAACCATCTTTTATGATCTTGTGCACATAGGCACGTTTCGACACATTTATCATCTTTTCTTCGCGTCATGCACTTGATGCACGTATCGAAGCCGTATTTCCATGTTCTATGCCTTAGTGTTCAATGTTCGTGGCTTGCACGCTAGGGCGCTCGCCTATTGTATTTCAATGTGCTAGCCTTTCTAATTCGTGTGCGAAGGCACGGAATGGTTCGTGCACTAAGGAACTCGCCGAATACAGTTATCCTATGTTTTTACGGCTTGTGCGCCGAGGCGCTCGCCTTTGCGATATCCAATATTCCATAGCGAATCGTGCATTTGATGCATGTTTCATTTCAATTGTTCTAACTAGTGTTCGACACATTTATCTTTCGATCGGACCACACCCATGGCGTCGATAGGTTAACTTAGCATACAATGATACATTCTTACTTAGGCATGAAGGAGTAAAAAGAAGAGTCAATCCTCCTACCTTGAGTCGATACGCTTTATCGTTTCGTCGAGCCGATGCGGCTCAATTTCATAACTTCATTGCACGGCCAACTCTTCTGACTTCGCCATTCGAGCACTTCGTGCTTCATTGAAGTATACGTCTGATTTGGCTTACCGTGCCAACGCCTCAGTCCGTCACAAGGCGACGATTGGTTTCGCGGACCCCTTTCTGAATAAGGCAAAATGTCGACCTCTAATATTTTAGCGTAAACGTATAGCCTGCACATGAAACCAACTAAAATTAATACTTGCATCGATTCGGACTTGCGCCTTGGTCGATTCGATTTCTTAGAATCTTCGAGCCGACTCAACGCACTTATCCTTCGGGGCAATGCGGCGCTTTGCATCGATTCAACTCGATGCATTTCTTTGGGACAATGGAACTCTTTGCATCGACTTAGTTCAATGCATTGCTCGGGACGATACGTTTTATTCGGTCAACGCGACTCTTTGAGTCAACATCTCAGCGTAATGTGCTGTGCGCTGCGGGACATTACAGAATATACCACTCAAAATAAGGTTCGTCCTCGAACCAAAACTAATACTCCGATTAAGTGTTTTATAGATCGTTTCACGATCTCGTCCCACCAATGTTGTTCAATTTCACACTATCTTGCAAACTTTTCATTAACATTCCAAAGTCCTTCTTACAGCTCAATTTGAATTTGTATACAACTCGATTTGGATCCATACCTATATTCAAGCCGTCCCAAAGATATATGTATTTCGACCAAGTCCAGTGGTAGCAAATTAGAACAAAGCTGACAGGTAAATTTTAATCCCATGCTTGCCATCTCGTACTCTTGATCGGACTTATCTTTAGCAACTGTTCTCGAAATTTTATCGCATACGTATATTCGATACATACGTGATTCATTCAATAAAGTCACTGCACGCGACACAATTCAAACTTGCATTTCTCATTTCGTATGTTTCGTATGGACTATAAATCCTATAAGTTGCGTCGATCCTTCGCACCGATCACAACGATCCTTCGCAACACCTTGCGTTCGAATTTGCCACCCAACTTATTTTTGAAGTCTGACTATGCAACTTATCTCGATACGATCTCCTTTGTTGACTTGTAAATGTATCAACATTCAGGGCTACGCACGCTAGGTTACTTACCTAGACACCGTGCTTAACTTCTCCCGATGCAACTTTAAATTGACATTGCACAAAGGCCACAATCTATTCGACACAACAGTTTACATCGAGGCGACGGTGCTCAAGGCAACAATCGCTTTGACTCAAAGTCTCTACGATGCATCTTACGTTTGATTCCTAACGAGTAGGAATTCGCTAGCCAAATTTTAAACTTATCCGTCTCGCAATATCGAATATAAGTTCGATTCAAGCAAGCTAAATTACAAGGTGAATCTAAATCTAACGACATAACTCGTAAGTCATTCCCTTATTGTTCTCTCTCGTGCATAGCACGATTCTCACAATCGCCTATCCGAATCACCAAGTTTGTTGGTAAATTTCTCGTTCGATCGTCGACCAACATAACCATTCAAGCACTCATGCGATGAATACTCAAAATCTAGCTACATCATTCTCAATCGAAAGTTGTTCCAATAATTTTCGATCGCCTAGACTTATCGTCAACATGCATCACACTATATTTGTTACTGATGCAATTTTATATGCGATATCGCATGGGTCATTTTATGGGCTGTAACATTCAATTTGATTTGGCGGTCAAGTCTTCTAGGGTCAGCTGCCCCGAAGCTACGCTCGATAATTGTGGATCATCACCGAAGGACAGTTTACTACGAACCATGCTATATCTTATTTCAGAGCCAAATCACGTTCCAACGATTTCTATGCTACTATCCAATTTCGGACAAAACCATTTCTATCGGCACAACTGATGCACAACTATCCTCCGAGTAAAGTCATGCACTACCGTCGATGATTCTGCTATTCACGAAGCATCTCCTCGTATTGAGTTCGAGTCTATCTTATTTGCGGTCGACACACGAGATGCTATATGCATCGAATAATCGTCGATGACGTATAGTCTCGTCTTGATCAATCACAAAGTTCATGATCAACCAGTTCGTTCATTCTCATATTATTATTTACAACAAAAAAATTTTTGATAGCACGAGGCACACTCCATTTTGTATTCTCACATCGTGCTCACGTTTCCTTACGTATCGATCTCGATATGTCGCATCAATTTTGATAGTGTAAGGGTCAACTTCGATTCTGTTTCAACATCGACAACTTGCATTGCATACGTCCAAGTTCTCCACAAACATTTCCGTACGTCTCGAATCATTTCTCGATTCGTTGCATTCCGTTATACTTTGATCGTGTAACCAAGTTACCAATTTTTCGATGTCATGCCCTTGAGTCATGCAAACGTTCCCTCTAAGTTTCATATGACTTCGTCGGGCTCACAGTGAGTCTCATCTCGACATAACCAACTATCTTTCTTAGGCGCGGCTATCCGAATCAACTAATGTTTTCATCGAAATCGTAAGTCGTGCGATTCGATTCGCCTCGTCCAACATTTCTATCGAGATCGCAAGTCGTGCGACTCATTTGTAAGTTCGAGTTTTCTTTTCCCGTCGAACCGATTATTGCTTCAAGGCATAATCGTTTCGCTAGTCTCGGTCGTCCGACCGACATATAATTTTCGTTCGACGTATCATTCATTGATACGAGTCTCGCCTTATCGTCCCAACCGATTTTCGAAGAACACTTGCATCAACATATCGTCATACAAATTTCCAATCGAGTCTCGGTACTCTCCTGTCCGTTGCGGACAAACCTTCCGCGATTCTTACAACGCGTTGATACAATTCATCGCACAAGTGGTATATCATATACCACTCGAAATCGAGTCATTCATCGCATATGTGGTATGGCATATACCACTCGAAAATCAAGTCATTTTCCTTGCATTATACTCACTATGAACCAACAATCTCTTCCGACTCACGATTTCTGCAGTGATCGTGCTTGATCACAACCGTAACTTTGATTAAATCAAATCCGACACAACTCGGCCAATGTTTTTATTTGCCCACACAAGTTCGGTGTACAACCGAACGATTCATTCTATCGATTTATGATTTCAGTTCCTTTCGTTGCATCTCGTGCAACGATTTATTTCCACTCTCCTTTGCACTCCGTGCAACGATTACTTTGATATGCGTTGCACCACGTGCAACAGTTTATATTCGACACGCGTTGCACATCTTGCAACGACTTATTTTCGACATTCATTGCACTCGTGCAACGATTTATTTTCGACATCTATTGCACCTCGTGCAACAATTTAATTTTGACTTTTAAAGTCATTGCTCAAATCCGTTCAATACATTCGATATTGACTTATCACTTTTATTGCAACGCATTATTTAAGTTTCCGTATCAGTGCAACCAATATTCACAACCCATTGCACTTCGTGCATCATTTTTTTATTTCTCATTCAACATGTTACATTGCAACTACATCTCAAATTGCATTTCACAATTTGTTGCACTTGCAGCAACTAATATTTTACGGCTCATGCATCCAATGCAACGAAATGTTTCACGACTTTTTTTGCAACATCAAGTAAATTCGAAGTACTTGCAACAACGTTACCCGACTTTGTATTAGACTTATTGTATGGAACATCCAATGCGGCATCGAGTAGAGACAAGAGTGATTTCAATTGGTGGTGGACAACTCTTTGGAATTGAAACAAAGCAAACGTCCTGAGGAAATTGAGCCTAGAGCTCTTATACCAATCTGTCACGTCCTGACTCGGAATCACCCGAATCATCGTCCTCGCAGGGGACGTGATGCCACACGAGCCTGGAGTTGCACTCGTGCAAGGCAAGATGACAAGTTCTCAAATGGTTATCTTTGAGTTGATATTAACAATGAAAGGAAAATAGAGTATACGAAACAATTCTCTTTATTGATATTCAAACTGAGATTATAAAGGCTTTCGATAGTCCAACAATATATGCCAGATTGGCTACAACACTCAGGTTCTCTCTTGTCCACAACGGATTTTACCGTTCCATACATCATGCCTTCTATATCTCGGCCGTATCAATCCTGTTGCAAGTCCGAGCGTCATTGCGATCACACGATTCAAACGCTACGGCATTCCATGCCTCTGCGCCATCAAGCGAAGCTTCGCCACGAGCAATTTATTTCCTGTACCCTGCATGAAAGCTGGTGGGGGATCAGTACGTTCGTCCTCGCATATACTGACGAAAAGACCTTCCTTCTAAACCGACATTTTAGTATTTATGTTCAATCATGCAACTTAGCTTATGATCTCGCTATATTCTCCTTAGGATCGATTTTATGGCATATTCGAAAGCGTAAAGCATGTTATCATGGCAAGCATGTTATTCGAATTGAATAGGCAAACAGGCAATCAATCTCGTGTTTGTTTCGTGGCGCGACTTCTTACCAAGTCGACGCACTCGCCCTTGCACTGACGCAAGGTGAATACGTACCATTCCTTCCCTGTCATGTTATAAGTGCATCTCTAAGCAGGATCTATGTGTGCGGGACACATACGTGCCTGCACTTTCAACCCATCGTACCTTAACTATGTGATGGTCGTTGGCATATCCGCGCCAAAACGGACTAAAGGCGTTTCTCTTTATCTTTTCTTTCTTTCTTTTTTCTCTTTCTTTTCTTTCTTTCTTTTCTCTCTTTCTTTTATTTCTTTCTCAAATTTGGGTAGCTCGATATTTCACGGGTTGGGTTATTATCCCAAACAACCAAAACATACCGGTACATACCATCATTTGCGGCTTTTCACATCTCGCTAAGCGGTTGCTAATCGTCTTACGGATGTGCGCCTATCAAAGATTATATCCCTCCTAGGCCAAACGTTCCTATTGCTCCGCCGCAGCCCGTTCGGAGGGAATGTTCCATGCACGGAAGATTATCACAATTATCTCAAGTCCATTCGACCATGCAACGCCCTATTTTCAAACAACCAAACATAGTCTTGAGCCCGAGACTCAGACTTTATCAAACAACCAAACAAAGTCTTGAGTCCAAGACTCAGACTTTATCATCTCGTATTTCTTCCATTAACTTTCTACGTTCTTACATTTCATACTTTGTTTCAATGTTCAATGACATCATGCCTCAACTCCATGTTCGTCAACCGAACGACCCGAAGGTCCCGAACACCTTTCGAGGCATCATGTCATATCCGACAGTTCCGTCACATTCATGCCACAACTGTATTCTTTTGCAACGAAGCCATCTTTTATGATCTCGTGCACGTAGGCACGTTTCGACACATTCATCATCTTTCCTTCGCGTCGTGCACTTGCTATACATATCAAAGCCGTATTTCCATGTTCTATGCCTTAGTGTTCAATGTTCGTGGCTTGCACGCTAGGGCGCTCACCTATTGTCTTTCAATGTGCTAGCCTTTCTAATTCGTGCGCTAAGGCACGGAATGGTTCGTGCACTAACGCACTCGCCGAATACAGTTATCCCATGTTCTTGCGGCTTGCGCGCCGAGACGCTCTTTTGCGATATCCAATGTTCCATAGCGACTCGTGCATTTGATGCACGTTTTATTTCAATTGTCCTAACTAGTGTTCGACACACAATATGATTTACCTTCCGATCGGACCACGCCCTTGGCGTCGATAGGTTAACTTAGCATACAATGATACATTCTTACTTAGGCATGAAGGAGTAAAAAGAAGAGTCAATCCTCCCACCTTGAGTCGATACGCCTTGTCGTTTCGTCGAGCCGATGTGGCTCGATTTCATAACTTCGTTGCACGGCCAACTCTCCTGACTTAGCCATTCGAGCACTTCGTGCTTCATTGAAGTATACATCTGATTGGCTTACCGTGCCAACTCCTCAGTCCGTCGCAAGACGGCGATTGGTTTCGCGGACCCTTTTCTGAATAAGGTAAAATGTCAACCTCTAATATTTTAGTATATACGTATAGCCTACACATGAAACCAACTAAAATCAATACTTGCATCGATTCGGACTTGCGCCTTGGTCGATTCAATTTCTTAGAATCTTCGAACCGACTCAACGCACTTATCCTTCGGGGCAATGCGGCACTTTGCATCGATTCAACTCGATGCATTTCCTTGGGACAATGCAACTCTTCGCATCGACTTAGTTCAATGCATTGCTCGGGACGATACGTTTCATTCGGTCAACGCGACTCTTTGAGTCAACATCTCAGCGTAATGCACCGTACGGAGCGGGGCATTACACACCGGCCGGACGAGGTGGGACGAATGTCGTTCGAGGCCGCGGCCCCTGTCTCCGGCAATAGAAGGCCAGGCTGGAGCCGTGGAGGAGAGGGGCGGTGTTGTTGTCGGGTTTGGCACTGGTGCGGAGGCTGGGCTGGTTGGGGGTCGTCGGTGGCGCAAAGATCTGGGTCATTGGTCATAAATTCGGCCGCACGTTGGAGATGAGCGGTGCTCGCCTGAAGGGAACGCCAGAGGAGCGGCGGGTGGTATTGGTGATGGTGGCAGTGGAGCGTGATAATGGGAGTAGTTGTGGTGGCGTCGTCGGTTGCCCGGGGATTAGGGTGCAGGTGGGTAGATATGGCGATGGCAGGCGGAGAGCTCAGAGTTGGCAGTCCTAAGTTAAAGTAGGCTTGCCCACAAAGTTGACAGTCCTACTTTATATTAGAATTGTCAGACAGTCCAAATCCAAACTCTCTGTTTGGACATAGGACTGCCAACATTGTTGCAGTCCTGAGTCAAAATCCAAACTGCCCTCAAGTAAAAAATTTAGAGTGGTAAACTTATAAATAAATTAAAAAATTGGACTGTCCTCAAATAAAGCTTAAGGTGCCAATAGAAAAAGCCATTTAATATAAATGAAGGGATTGAAATCTTGAGATGAAAATATTTTAAATTTGACAATATAAGCTGCCTAAACAAGACTTCCATTAACAAAATAAAATTCTACCGTTCAATTTCTCAAACCATTTAGGTTGATCGAAAAGGGAAGAATATTGCAGAAAGCCAAGAATGCAACAGTGCAGAGATCGAGAAACTGCAGAATCTTGAAGCTAGAAAACATGGCATTCACTATACCGAGCTAACTACAGAAAAGCACAAATTCATTAGTTTACGTGTCCTTCGACCTGCTAAAGACGTTAGGGCTTATCTTAACAAGCTAATAACAGGAAAGCACACATCTGTAAGTTTACATGTACATTAGTTGCTGGTTCTACAAGTTGGGGTCGTTGCAATCATGTTTCAAAGACCATCTAGATGAAAACAATTGTTGCGGCAATAGTCATGTAACCTGTTATTCCCGAAATAGATCTTGGATAGAAATCTTGATCTCTTAGTGAGACACGGAGATGACTACTCGTTCTCTCTGTGAGATCCGAGGTTGATGACTCGGTCTCTTTGTGAGAACCAGAGTTGAAGACGCGGTGTCTTCGTGAGGAACAGAGTTGATGAAGATATTCTTGCTAGGGTGATGAAGATCACCGTTGCTCAAAGTAAGATTCATCCTACTGCAATCTTCCTCCAGGAACCAGCAAGTTCGAAAGAACTTCTGGAACGCTCGCTGTCACCTCCTTTCACGAACTATCTGAACTCCGTAGACTCCAATGGTAGCGACTGTGCAACTCTCTTTGTCCTTTCATTTCTGAGTCTTCGTAAATGAAAGGCACGAAGAGAGTATTTATAGAGTTTGGCCGAAACCCTAATCTCTAATGCTGACCGTAACTGATTGCGAAAAGATAGGAGCAAATAATTGAAAGAATTAAATGAATTAAATTCAAATCCCACAAAAGATGGATCTGAATAATTGACTCAATATTTCCATAACCGCTCAAATCATCCAATGAGCCACATCATCTGCCACCTGCGCCCTTGTGCCCACTCAGCCCGTCAGCCCGTGTGCCTGCACGCAGGGGCGTAGTCAGGATTTAGGTACAACGGGGTCAAAATCGATTAATAAAATTTTAATCCAAAAAATATTAAAATGTAAAGGAAAATAATAACATAAATTAGTCACAAAATATTTTGATAATAAAGGAATATTAAAATAGTTGCATTTCATTATAACCGACAATATAATTGTTTACAATAATCTCATACTAGGTTTTATATTTTGAAAATTTTACAAGATGTCATCTTTTTCAACTTTTACGAAAAATATCTTGCTCAATGTATGTCACCAAACGATCATTCATAAATTCATCTCTCGTTCGATTACTGTAGAAGCATGAAATTTTTTCAGCAAATACAGCTCTATGCGCCCAAAGTCAAGAGTAGCTCCATGCGCCCAGTCAGTATGATTCCATGCGCCTGCTGAATGAAGCTCCATGCGCCCAGTCAGTGTAACTCCATGCGCCCAGTCAAGTGCAGCTCCATGCGCCCAAGACTAGCTCCTCCGAAAGAGGACGCATAACCTGAGACATGGCTATGCCCCCAAGCCTGACTCAGTCAAAGCCACGATCAAAACGTGCACCGAAGCGCATGGCCACGTCAGTCTCCACGAGTAGTCGTGCACCAAAGCATGCGGCCACGTCAACACCACGACTAACCCATGATCTCGCAGCCTGTATGCGCCTACATTCTATGCGCCCAAAGCAGGACTATGCGCCCACATAAGAACCAGCATGTTTCCTCATGTGGGCGCATAACATCATTCCAGCCCGAGAACAATTATAAAAGGGGGGCCTCATCCCTCTTCAAACACAGATGAAGGAGAGCATTTTCAAGAGCCAAATTGCTGCACTTCTTGCCAGTGAGCCGAGAGTTAGCAATTTTCTTAGGTTTTCTCCCACTTTTGTAATCGGAGTGTCAACGGAGTAAAGGAGCAACTGTCGCTCGATCTCCATCGTCCCATTCCCCAGAATTCTTTTTTGTACTCGGGGATCTTCAGCGCAGGATCTCTCAGGCGTACTCGATTTATGGTGCCTTGCGCCAATAAAAGAAAAGACAGCATTTTTTCTTCTTTTTTTTGTGTGTGTCCACAAAAATAGCGACTCTGCTGGAGACTACCTTTTTCTCTGACGAGAAGGTGGAGACGCAATCCGATACTGACAAAGTGGGAAGTACTCAGAAGATGTTGATCGTAAAGTTCGATCAGCAGGCGTTCGAAGAGATGCCCTCGAGGGACGGCTCTACTCCCTCATAATCAACGAAGCCAAACAAGTCTCGCAAAACTTAGCTTCCGAAGGCTCGCTGTGCATATCCTGCTAGTGTCATAGTAGATATGCAGCTGGAGGACTCTGCTACTTGGGTGTATGACTCTGCCACAGAAGTTCCCCAAATGGAGAAGGCTCACACCGTTCCGGGCTCTACTAGTCCAGTAACTCCTTTCCTGCACAACCAACAACAGGGTGTTCAACACCCGAGACTTGGTAAAGGAAAATACTACGATGCCAAGAATCGGGGTGTGCGACGCTCTAGCCGAACCCGGCGAGGCTCACAAACGAAGGAGGCCAAACTGGGAGAAAACAACGCTGCTCCACCAGGCATGCACCCAAGTCCATGCGCCCAAGGGAGTGTTTGGGTGCATAGCCCCAACCAGAACACTTCTGTCTTCAACAGGCTGGGCATTCAGAATCATGCGCCCAAGGCTATACGCCCAGGCTCACTGGATCCATACTATGCGCCTACATCAAGGAGACTCAGACATGCTGTCCAGAAGCATGTGCCCAAAGCCAGTCTCCAAGGCCTATGCGCCCACAATAAAAAGACAGGTCCCAACGCGTATATCACGGGGTTGTCTTCAAGGACATCCCAAAACTTAGGTGTGGGGGTTTCCCCAGCACACGAACTGAGTCTGGATGTGCCTACTCTCCTTACGAACCCGCATGCAAAGCTCGGCGATGCATGCAACATGGGTTGTAAGGCAAAACTCCCTTCCGCTGACTTGCGCGATATGATAAATCATAAGCGTAAAGCGAGGGAGAATATAACAATTCATACTGCACTTCCGTGCACCAGTATTTTTATCAATTGTTGTTGCTCCAAGACAACAAGAACGCCTCAGAGAAAGTCCGTGTTTCGACGGCTACACTTCTCTGACGACGAGAAGCCACTATGTGTTTCATCCAACATGGCTTCGTGGGGTCCCCCTTATGGAAACCCCAATCAAAGACGGTGGACTACGAACCCAACTTTCTCTCTTAGCTCTGCGAGAAAAAGAAGAAGTCTACCAACAGATGGTCGACAGGCTGTCGCATCCGAAGGAGTCTATATGGGCACTCGATCAAAGGCAAGGTTCCGTATGGACGATAAAGATTCCCAAGCCGGGGGTAGCATCCCCTCAGAATCTGAAGCAAATGACCCCCACACTGGAGATAGCCTTCCAGAGGACGATGATCCCTCTGAATCCGATGGCGACTATCTACCTCCTCTACCCGAAGATGAAGGACTTATCCACTCGGAGACAGACAGCATCAGCACCAGTTGCACTGCTTCCTCTGTTCACCCTCGTATGCTATCCACATACATGACGGACGGAGAAAGACCTGAAAAAGCCAGTGATCAGACTAACAAATAGCTAGAGGGTCTTGAAACAGCATTCGCCAAGATCACTGATATGCTTACCAGCATCATGGCAGTTCAAGCTGCTGGGACTGTTCTTCCACCTCAACAAAACGTCTCGGTCCACGCTAGTCCAGCTCACAGCAAAAACCCTCCTTCACTACAAAAGGAGTACCATTCCATTGTGCCTCCTCTAAATCTTGCGAATGCTGGGGGTGGTCCTTTGCCAACAATACCTGACAACCTTTCAGCAACTGTTTCTCAACACCTGCTCAATCAACATGATGCAATTGATTCCTTGGTCGCTTGCATCGACACCATCTCGCACAAAGACGAGCTTCAGAAGATGGGGATATCTCAACCATATCCCTCTGAGTGGGAGAACGCTACTTGCCCCCTAACTACAAGCTGCTGACGCTGAACTCATTTGACGGGTTGACTTCTCCTCGCCAGCACATGACGTACTTCAACACGCAGACTCTGCACTTGCCCAGAGACGATCCGTTCATGTAGAAGCTGTTTATTAGCACCTTGCAGGGGGTAGCCTTCGAATGGTTCTGCAGTCTGCCTGACGGGTGTATCAATTCATTTAAAGACTTGGAGAGGATGTTCCTCAACAGGTTTTACGAGAGCAGCATGCATGTTAGCATGTCCACACTCATTGAGACCAAGCAAAGAAGGACTGAGTCTGTCATTGCCTTCATCAAACGCTTCAGGCGGCTAGCACTGAAGATGCCCTTCGGCGTACCAGACTCATAACTTATGGATACTTGCCGACATAACTTCCTTCCTACAGTAAAGTTTTGTCTGGGTATACATAAGTATGATACATGGCCCGCTTTCATTGGGGCCGCTGATGTTGCTGAAAACGACGTTCCTAACTTGGAGCTATTGGGGTTGAAGACACCCAAATCCGAAGACAAGGGCAAGCATCCCCAAACCATCCCTGTTCGTGGGAGTAAAAGGAAAGAAGTCCTGAAAGTCGACACATCCAAAGGAGCCTCCAATTCTCAGGGCGCCTCCGACAAGCCTAAGGAGACTTTCTCCTTCGACGAAGATGATGTCATCACCATCTTCCACACATTGACGAAGGGTAATAAGCTGACATTGCCTCCGCCACGACATCCTGTAGAGGCGAGCTAACTCAATGATCCCAAGTACTGTCTCTATCATCAGTATGTGCATCACTCCACCAAGGACTGCATCGTCCTTAAGAAGAAGATACAACAGCTTATCGACAGTCAAGTGATCAACCTCGAAGCTGAAGACAAGGTCGTATCTGCTAACATGATCTCTCTTTAGTTTGGCAACTTTCCTCCTACGGAAGTCCCAGACGGCGTGGTCCCGATCCCCAAGGCGATAATGGAAGTCGTCAACCTACCACCAGCTCGCAACTCGACTTTGGTCCCACTCACAACTGAATCTGGCGAGATCATGTGGGTCCACCCAGACCTCGTCCAAGAAGTGACGTAGGGGGTAGCGCCTCCCAAAACAGGAAAGGGAAAGAAATTCAGGCCATGCCATATGGTGTCCTCCCCCATCTACGAGGTTCTATCTAGCGAGACGCGATCGGAGAAGACTTATCTTCGGATATACGATCTCGCACAAGAAGAAGCAGTACCTCCTCAAGCTCCTGCTACCCCCACAAGCTCAGAAGCCGGCCCGTCTAAGCCTCCAACTACGGACAGATCCAAGCAGAAGGAGACGCGATTTGACAAATCTCTAAAGGCGCCAACTCCCGAAGGCATCGATCGGCCCTACAACTTTGACATACTGGCTCAGCTAGCCAATACGCCTGCCAGGTTGTCTCTGTTCGATCTATTGCGACTCTCCAAAGAAACACGGAAGGCCTTAAGCGAGGCATTGCTATTTGCCGACTCTTACCTCGCTGAAGTCAAGGCTCCCGCTGAAGATCCTGGCTCCTGCCCCCACTGCCATAGTACCATGGAAGTGGTGCCCAATATCACCTTCTCACAGGAGGACATGCTACTCAAAAATAATCGTCATGATAGACCCCTGTACTATACAGGGTATATCGGGGCGATCAAGGTGGACCGCATGCACATCGATCCAGGATCCTCCCTCAGTATCATTCCTAGAAGTTTGCTTCAAATTCTAGAAATCCCTCTGAACAAGCTATCTGCAACCAACACAACTATCATGGCTTTCAATGCTGGTCGAAGCCATCCGCTGGGCAAGTTCTGCCTCAAATGTCAGATCGGTGATCTCCTAACGGAGATTTTGTGCTATGTGATCGATGCCAATGTATACTACAACGTCTTGTTGGGACGTCCATGGATACACGAGAAAATGATCGTTCCTTCCATACTTCATCAGTGCTTCAAGTACGTCAACAGCGACGATGTCATGAAGAAGGAGTTTGTCGATGTCGATCCTTTCAAGGGCATCGAAGCTTACAATGGAGATTCGGTACTTTACTAGACTCAACCCCCCAAGGATGACGGCAATGAAGCTGACAATGAAGCTGAAGCAAGTCCATCCTCCAACGATGGTCCCCTGATTATCCGAGTCAAAGGACGTACTACTCCAAAAAGTACTCTGAAGCCTCTCACAATCTGGATGAAAAAGAAGAACCCCGACAAGGTCAAACCACTGACCATCATTCTCAGCAAGACATCCCGGGAGGATCCTACTGATGTCCGTTCTTTCAATCCTGAAGAATTACCCTATGTGGTGAACTCGGCCAAGACTGTGGCTCCTCTTACAGATGATGATCCTCTCAATGAGTATATCAATACTCATAATAATGTACCTTCAGTGGATGATGTTATCCCTGAAGAAGAACTTGTGTATTTCCTTAGTAAAGGTTTATCTTTGAATTACTCTGATGTCTATCAATCTGTAAACCACTACATAGATACGATATACGCTCTAGAGAACGACATAGGACTACACCTCTGCATGCCGGTCACAACACCTCACCTGCGGGAAAACGTTTATCTTGAAGATATCCTCTACTTTATCGTTCCATCCAGAAAGAAAGGTGAAGAGCTAATCATCTTCGGTCGTATAATTGGCGAGAGAAAGTTCGTTCCAGACTCTACTTCTCCCAAGCATAACACAGAAGCTGACTATGACTCTGGGAAAATGCAACTTTTCCGGTATAGTTGGTAGGCCAAGAATATCATCCAGAATATGGGATATGACATCAAAAGCGACAAAGGGCTAAATTATGGCCGAGGACGACGGCTGCCAATACGACACTTTGCTTCCTCCGGCAAACCCGAGAACTACTACCAACAAAGCGGTGTTGGTTTGGGCTATCTTTCTCCTCCAACAACTCCCGAAAGATCAGATGACGAAGCAGATCGTTGTTTTCATTCTTCCGATCCCTCCCTCTGGGACTCAGACTCCAGCATCGACGACATGTTCAAAGCAACTCTGTCCGTCAACATAGTTTTTGCCGACCAAATTACAGACGATGTCCAATCAATTGAACTCGAACAATGGGCTCAAAAGATGGACACCAGGTAGGAGTTGCACTTCGAACAATGGGAACCACCTACTGAAGATGAAGTCATCCAAGTCAATCTAGGAGATGAAGCATCCTTCAAACCAATCTTCATCAGCAAAAGCCTATCTGGCGATGAACGTCAATCTCTTATACAACTTACAAAAGAATACATCGACGTCTTCGCATGGAGCTATGAAGACATGCCAGGCTTGGATCCCAAAGTTGTCGTGCACCGCCTGAACATTTCGTCTAAAGCTAAACCAGTGAAGCAGCAACAACGACGATTCTGACCGGACGTCATAGAAGCCATCGAGAATGAAATCAAGAAGCTCATTGCCAGCGAATTCATTCGCGAGGAACAACACCCAGACTGGGTTGCCAACATCGTTCCAGTCATGAAAAAGAACGAAAAAGTTTGAGTCTGTATCGACTACCGTGATTTGAACTCTGCATGCCCGAAAGACGAGTTCCCCCTACCGATCACTGAGGTAATGATCGACAATACCTGCGGCTTCGAGCGAATGTCCTTCATGGATGGGTTATCAAGCTACAACCAGATCAAGATGTTCTCCGACGACGAAAAGCACACATCTTTTCGAACACCATTGGGGATATACTGCTATGTGGTGATGCCCTTCGAATTGAAGAATGCAGGGGCAACATACCAGCGATCCATGAACACAATATTTTACGATCATTTGCGCAAAACTATGGAGTGCTACGTAGACGATATCGCAGTCAAAAGTCGTCTCAAGGCAACCACCTCCAAGCCTTCAGAACGGTGTTCGAACTAATGCGTGCACACCAACTCAAGATGAACCCAACCAAGTCTTTTCTGGGAGTCTCCAGTGGCAAGTTCCTTGATTTCATCATCACTTCAAAAGGTACACATCTGGACACGGAGAAAGTGAAGGCTATTCTCGACAAGCACCCTCCAAGAAACCTCAAAGAGCTACGCAGACTACAAGGAAGGCTATCCTACATCAGACGATTCATTTCGAACCTCTCTGGAAGGTGTCAACCATTCACTCAGCTCATGAAGAAAGATGTATCTTTCGTCTGGACTGAACAATGTCAATGCGCATTCGACGACATCAAGCCGTATCTTACAAGCCCTCCAGTATTGGTTGCTCCAATAATGGAAAAGCCCTTCTTACTATATGTCCATGCCATGGATCATTCTCTTGGCGCCCTGTTAGCTCAGAAGAACGAAGGCGGCCATGAACAGGCAATCTACTACCTCAGCCGCACAATGGTGGGTGCCGAGCACATATACACACCAGTGGAGAAGGAATGCCTCGTACTAGTATTTGTCATCCAGAAGACACGCCACTATGTGTCTGGGCAGACTATCCATATTATATCTAAAGTCAACCCTTTCAGAATACAAATGACTAAACCGGGCTCTTTCAATTTTCGTTTAGCTACATGGGCAATGTTGTTGACTCCGTACGATATGATCTTTATTCCTCAGAAAGCAGTAAAAGGCCAAGCATTAGCTGATTTTCTAGCAGCTCATCCGGTGCCGAAATCGTCCAAACTCTACGACAAAATTCCTGATGAAGTGTGGAGTATAACTCTACAACTGAAGAAATCCCCATTTGGTGAATGTTTTTCGACGGTGCATCAAGAACAGGGCCCAAAGAGAAATCGTGGCTGGAGTAGGGGTCGTGCTCGTGTCACCTGACCAACTGGTTATATACCGCACATATTTTCTCGTGGAACCATGCACCAACAACGTGGCTGAATATAATGCCTTATTAATCGGCCTACAACTGGCGAAGCAACTAGAAGTTGACTATATAGAGGTTTACGGCGATTCCAAGCTAATAGTTCGTCAGGTCCGAGGGGATTATGAAGTTCGTCACGAAGACCTCATCCCCTACCAAAGAGCAACAATCGAGCTGGCATCTACTTTTGCTGGATTCTTCATCGAGCACGTGCCTCGACTACAGAATATAAAAGCAGATGCTCTGGCTGGTCTCGCTGCTTCCTTGACCGTTCCTACCAATACTCAGCAGTCGATCACAGTGTCTGGTCGAGAACTATTCTGTGTGAAAAATACCTTGCATATTCATCACAGTTATGCAGCAGAAACAAACATCGATGCTAAAGACTGAAGATTTTCCTTCATAGACTACGCTGTCTATGGAATCCTCCCCGAGGATCCGAAGGAAGCAATATCCATCCAAAGACGATCCCTCATATTCTACTACGACACAGCTACCAAGATGCTGTACCGACGCACTTATGACGGGCTTCTGTTACGATTCTTATCAGGCACAAAAGCCAAGCATGCACTCTGGGAGGCTCACGATGGAATTTGTGGTGCACATCAACCAGGCCCCAAATTACAAGATCGCCTCAAACGATTGGGTTATTACTGGCCCACAATGATAGCAGATGCTGTTGAATATGCAAAAAAGTGTAGAGCTTGCCAGTTCCACGCCGATTTCACTCATCAACCTTTGGAGTTTCTACACCCGACGACAGCATCTTGGCCGTTCGAAGCCTGGGGCATGGACGTCATAAGACCAATCAGCCCGCCATCCTTCAAAGGACATCGATTCATCATAGCTATAACCGATTACTTCTCCAAATGGGTGGAAGCTATACCGCTCACCGAAGTGAAGACATCAAACGTGATCAGCTTTATCAAACATCACGTCATCTACCGCTTCAGCCTATCTCGTAGGATCATCCATGATAATGGTCCACAGTTTGCAAGCCATGTATTCTATCGGTTCTGCGATAAGAATCGAATCAAGAACGTAGCCTCTACTGCCTACAATCCAGCAGCTAACGGGCTAGCAGAAGCCTTCAACAAAACCATCATAAAACTTCTCAAGAAATTCGTGTCTTCAAACAAGCGTGATTGGAACGAGAAGTTCTGTGAATGTCTATGGGCCTATCGTACAACGGTCCGGACTCCAACAGGCAGTACGCCATTCTCTCTGGTTTATGGGAGTGAAGCAGTTCTTTCCCTAGAAATCCAGATTTCTTCCCTTCGGGTAGCCTTAGCCAGCGAGCTGACTACTGAAGAAAGCTACCGTCTGCGACTCCAAGAGCTCGAAGCACTAGACAAAAGACGTTTATTAGCTTAACAGCGTATTGAGCTATACCAAGCACGCCTTTCCAGAGCTTTCAACAAAAAGGTGAAGGAAAGGATCTTCTAAGTCGGCGATCTGGTCCTAGCAGTGAGAAGACCGATGGTTATGACACACAAAACAAAAGAGAAATTCCAGCCTAAATGGGAAGGCCCCTTCGTCATAGAATCGGTATATTCTAACGGTGCGTACCGGCTGACCAAGCCTGATGATGACTTGCTCATGATGCCTATCAACGGCAAGTTCCTGAAGAAATATTATGTGTAACCTCTTTTACATAATGTTCACATATGTCCAGTCATGTAAATGTACAGCGCGATGTTTATATGATTCAAAAAAAAAACTATCTAACTATTATCCCTATTTCAAGAGTCTTGAATACGTCCTGGATAATAGGTCCTCTAAATATTTCCCCAGTGGAATCATTTCCGTTTTTGACCCCGTCCAAACTCGGTTTGACGAAAATAAATCACGTCCCTATTACCACTGAGTTGTTTTCCGATAATTATTCCCCCAGCGGAATGATCAAATGTTTTGCCACGTCCACATAACCTCTGAGCAAATCATTCATCAAAGATAGTCATGTCCATACTACCTCTGAACTATCCACTCCTCCCTAATGCTATATATCTTTCTACGTCCATATTACCTCTGGTCAGATATAGAACATTCTCTGCTATTACGTCCATATTACCTCTACTAGCAACTTCATTCAACTTATTATCTATGTTCGAATCATTCAAATATAAAACGAATAATAGGTCCACATCAAAATTCCCCAGCGAAACACCTATCAGAAATGTCTTTGCTACGTCCACATTACCTCTAGCATCGATATTTCACAAAACCACATTCACTTCCGAAAAGATTCATTATTCAGTACTTAAACGTCTATTGAAATACGAAAAAAAGGTACAAGATCCGTGACCGCCAAAAAAAAAGGAGTTACAAAAATCTACGGGATACATAGGCGGTTTATGCTATCCCTCCGAGCAACAATTTCGGCTTCAGATTTCACAGTTGCTACACATCGTGCCTCTTCTTGGCGAGCGGCCTCATCTTCAAAGAGGATCAAACTCTGATGCTTCCCCTCTAACCTCTCCAGCGGCTCTTTTAAACGGGCAGAAGCGTTGGCTGTCATGGCAGCCTGGGACAGATAATCCTCTTGTTCAGATGATGCTGCCCTCAAGTCAGCTTCCAACTGGGCGATCTCGTTCTTGATCTACGCAATGTGATTGTGCTTCTCAGTAATCTGCGCAGCCAACCTGTTCTTTGAGGCAGCACGGGCCTCACTCACAGCATTGAATTGGCTGTACTGATCAGCCAGGTCAATCTCCTGAACAAGGGCGTCCTTCCTTGCCTGGAAGGTAGCCCTCTCCTCCACAAGAGCTGTCATCGAGGCGTCGTCCTCTGCACGGAACATTGACGACGGACTCTGTTGCTTGATGACTCGGAACCGGGCCACCTGACCCTCCAAGTCATTCAGGACCTTCCTCATAGCATCAGCCCGTTCTTCATAGCCAGCTATGCTCCTGAGGGTCGCTACCTGACATTCGGCAACAGCCTTCACAGGGCCGAAGGTAACATTTCGATTCAAAACCCTAGGAAGCTTCACTTTCAGTGCAGAGTAGAAAGTTTTGATAACTTCCTGGGCCATCTCTTCATCCTCGGTGGAGGTCATCGGAGAAGAGGCTTGGAAAGTTTCTTCCACCCCTGGAAGAAATGCCTGACAAGAAGTCGAACCTGACAAAGAAAACAATATACATCAATAACCAAAAAAGAGCAAGAAAAGGCAAAAGCGTCGTAATTTCGTACCTTCGGCTTGCTCAACTCCGGCCTGGACTGCGCCCTCAACGGCGATTTCAGGGAAACCAGGAACAGGCCCAAACTGTTCAAGAAGAACAATATCAAGGCCCTGAGGGCCATCGAGCCTGATGTCTCCGATAAGCTCGACCGGAACAGGGGCCGATTCAGCAACAACTCCCTCAGCAGGCTGCTCAACTCTTCCTACTGTAGCTAATACCGGCCCACCAACAGCTTCCTCCACAACAGCGGATTTGGAGGAATCAGAGGCAACTTCTGTCCCTCTCCTGTTAGCAGAGATTATCTTCGCAGGGGGTTCTTTCCCCTTGTCTACAGAGGAATATACAGTCGTGGTCAGCTTCACAAGGAGCACGCAAAATCGAAGTCGAAAAATCTCGTCCGAAGAAAGGTGTAAAGGCAACATACCCGCAAGAGGATAAGCCAATTGGACTTGGTTCTCGTCCAGCTCTTTCATCGCAGTCCCTATTGCAGACATATCCCCTACAGATATGTCACAAGAGAAACTGATCTTTTGACCGCCATCAGGGTCTGGGCCTTCCCTCTGCTCACCCTGTCGCTCAGGTCTTACAATCGAAGAAGACTCGCCTGCATCCAACAATCGAGGACGAACAGGGGACATTGTCACCACCTCCACCTCCTCAGAGGAGTAGGCACCCACCTCAACCGCAACTTTGGAGTCCTGTGCAAAGGACAAACGCAAAGGTGAGAAGACTTCCAAAGGCTTGATCAGGGCGGCTATGAAATCTAAGGAGGGGTCTACCTCACGAATGGCAGTGGCCTGCAACACCGTCTGCCGAGAAGACCTTCTGGGAGGAGGCGAGCCGGCACCCACGTCCATAGCCTTCTTCCTCCGGGAAACAACCACCTTCATCTTTTTGGCCGTGGCACCGGCTCGGTGGAAGCCTTCCTTTTGTGAGGAACGGTAGGGAGAGGTTCTTTAATGTTCTCCCTCCGAGGCGTTGCAGCGATAGGCTTTTCAACTACGACCCTCTGTTGCGGCACTACAACTGGCTCAATTATGGATGCAATGCCCTCCTTCCTGCTACCCCCCATTGCATGTGCTCGTCCTATATCAGCAAGGGTAGGGGCAAGCTTGGTCCTCGATACAAAACTATGCTCACGGTCATACCCAGGAAGAAAGGTATTGACCTGGATATAGAACTTGGCAGCAGTAAAGAGCATGTGAGTGTCGGGATTATCTTCGGGCAAGGTAAAAACTGCCCCTGTACATCTAGCACTATAGTAGCCCCAGGTGCGCGCCCCGTCGATCAGACTCCCTATCGACTGAAAATGAGGACTAGGATTGCCCAAGAGAAGCTGGCTATAGCCAAATTGTCGTGCAAAGCGACTTGGCAAGTAAGGCTCCAGGAAACATGGTTCCTGTTTCTAAGCACCAGATGGGAAGGCCTAATGGACTAGAGCCAACGGAATGCTCCAATAGGGAGGCTAGTAGTGAGTGCTCTCTCATCTACTAGGGTATCTCCCACACGACCGCTACCAGATGGAGGTGATACTCTGAAAAATTCGTAGTTTTGCAGAAAACTCAGAGCTCTCCTGCAGGCAGGTACCCCTGTAATAGTCCAATCATCATCCATGTACCTCCGATGACGGCATCTCCCGCCAAAGAATCCGTCATCAACCCAGCGTTCATCAATTTGGGACAGTATAATATCAACCACCCCATCAGATAATGGAAGGGTAACTCAGTCCTAGCAAAGTCCTTCTTACCCTTGGATGTTATTACGTTCGCAACAAAATGACGCAAACCCCGTTGGATGGCACAGACCATCGCAGGAAGCAATGAAAGACGATGTCCAAAGGCCAGCCTTACAGCTGAAAGTATCATCTTCCGGCTGATCCTCTCAATAGACCCTGAACCGTCAGGGACTACGCAGTAATGAAGCCATATCATCAGGAAAGCGACAAGCATCGCCTTTTCTGACATCTTGAATTTGGCTTGTCTGAAGAAATAATAAATCAGGGAATTCTCCTCAGGATCGTCCCTATCTTCGGTATTCGCAACCCTATGACTTGTCATCAGCCGATCTATCTCAAAAATTGTCAAAGGCTTAGGCGATGAGAAGGGGGCCGGGTCATTCTTCCCTCCTCTGGTGAAAACATAGTTGGCCTAAGACTTCATATGCGGGTTGGACCCCTCGGTCTTACCCTTCTTTGTAGTCTGGTGACAGATAAAAAAAATGATAAAGTAACTCTTTGAACACATTCATCATATCAGAGTTCTCCTCCTCCCAATCTGAGATCTCTGCATCGCTGGTGACATATTCTGCATACGGCTCTGTCCCGCAGGAAAGTTTGGACACCGCCTGTATCTCATGAAGAGCCAAGCCCATCTCCTCGCCCGGAGTAAAGAAGGTGCACGTATGATGGTTGTACAACTCGGCCAAGGAGATGAACATCGGCCAATTAACCTTGATGCCATACTGAGTGGCCCTCACGACATAGAAAAGACCGGCAGCCTTCAGGGTAGCTTCATAAGTCGAGAGCACCCATCCAGTAAGGTCACTCCAGAACAAAACAGGATGTTTCCAGCCTTCCAGCCGCATCTTTCCTTCCGGATATGACCCCCTCTTCAATAGCATCAAATTGGAGAGAGTCTCAGCAGCATAGGGATGAAGATCAGTCGGGACATCGTTCAATACAACACCCGGTTGTAGCCCCCTCATGGAGTAAGATATGGAGCCCTTGACCTACTTGAATGTGTCATTTTTTTGATCACCAGAGTTGAACTGGATCTTGCCAGAAACAACCTCAGGAAATTCAGGAGTCAGGTCCCATTTCATTTGTCTCTGCACAACTAAATCAGCAAACGCCGACAGAGGGTATTGGCGGTTCATTGATGGCAGCCCTATTCTTTGGTCATTTAACACAGTTACCAAAGACTCTTCCAGACATATCATCGCGTCGTCCTCAAATCCTACACTGTCACCAAACAAGAAGTATGGCTTCTTCCAGCAGTGCAACCCTCCGAGCTTCTTATCCTTCAGCATCTGCTTCCGAAAGGTTTTTTCTGTTCAATAAGGGTGATCGCCCGCTCTGTAGGTTGGACATGACTGATCTTCCCTTGAACATCGCTGATCATGTTGGTTATAAGGCTCGTGTCGAGAACGTGGCAGGCAGAACCGAAAAGGATACCGCCAAGCTCTGGGACAAACATGTTCACTGCAAGGGGTAGAAAGACAGTCAGATTTAGAAAAATTGCAGGAAAAACTAAGTTCTGAATGGTTTCTATGCGCCCAAAAGGCTATGCGCCCAAATGGATATGCGCCGAAAACAAGATATGTGGGTGCATAACACACAGTTAGTGGGCGCATAACACGCCACAGCTTAAGGGGCGCATAACGTGATAACAAGTGGGCGCATAGCACACCATAGTGCTGGCACATGACTTCTGTGGGCGCATAGTAATGCTCACAGAAGTATGTTGCCCAAGACGCAAGCGCCAAAGCAGAAGAGAAGTCCGAGCGTCGCAAATTAACACTCGAAACTTCGGTTTTTGAAGCATGCCCTCACCCAAAATCGGGTCCTGGACTGCCGAGGACTCTGCCGCAGGAGGAGAGCCACTTGACGCAGCCACCTTGCCCGTCGCGGATCTTTTGGCGGCCTTCGGAGACATGATTCTCAAAGAAAGAAGACGAAGAGTTTTCTGAAAAAATTCAAAGAAAAAGGAATAATGAATTTTCTCTCCCCCAGGGTCTATTTATAGGCACAGGCCACTTCCTATGCGCCCACATACTCTATGCGCCTATTGTGGTGTATGCGCCCAAGATCTCACAGCCTGTATGCGCCTACATTCTATGCGCCCAAAGCAGGACTATGCGCCCTCATAAGAACCAACGTGTTTCCTCATGTGGGCGCATAACACAATTCCGGCCCGAGGACAACTATAAAAGGGGGGCCTCATCCCTCTTCAAACACAGAGGACGGAGAGCATTTTCAAGAGCCAAATTGCTGCACTTCTTGCCAGTGAGCCGAGAGTTAGCAATTTTCTTAGGTTTTCTCCCACTTTTGTAATCGAAGTTTCAACGGAGTAAAGGAGCAACTGCCGCTCGATCTCCATCCCATTGTCCAGAATTTTTTTTTGTACTCGAGGATCCTCAGCGCAGGATCTCTCAGGTGTACTCGATTTGTGGTGTCATGCGCCAATAAAAGAAAAGACAGCATTTTCTTCTTCTTCTTTTGTGTGTGTCCACAGTTACCAAGTGTGTTCTTGATAACTTTTATTGCCGAAAATACTCTTTCATGAATACTTCTACCTCTAATGAAAGCTGTCACACCCCGATCCCGTAGAGTCCTTTCGTTCTCGCTTCGGACTATGTGAGATCGTTCGTCCTCGCTTGGACGTGATCAAGCCTAAGTTGCGCTTGCACAAGGCCAAGACCTGTACAATGACAAAATAGGTAAGGTTGACAATAGTGCAGCGGAACATATAGCAGATAATTGAAGCAGCAGCAGACAGATTGTAGAATATAATTGAACACAAGGTAACAGAAACAAATTCTCTTTATTGATTTCATTTGAACAGATTACAAGCTCTCAATTCTCTCTGATACAATGTTTACATTCTCTCAGAAATATTACAGATTACAATAATCCCATTCCATACATTACATCCTTTTATATACAAAACCAACTCTTTGCAACAGATGACCTTCTCTTGGCATCTCTTCTGATTTCTGGCTCTTGAGGATGAGGCTTGGGCTATCGCTTTAGACTATCCTTCTCGATGCGTCTTGAACCTGCATGCAGACTGATAATGGGTCAGTATATCAGCATACCGGTGATTGTGAACAAAGGGCTACATTTGTCTGAAACGATCACTAATTCATTTAGTGAGAAAATATTTCTTATGATGTGATCTTTCTACTTTTACCTATATTCATTTCATGCAATACAGAGTCAAATTTCATCTTTTGAAAACATCTTTGAAAAGCTACAGTTCATTTCTTTTATTTCAAGCATACAAGGGGACTGTTCATTTCAAGCACGATGACTATTCATATCATACTATGTGCGCAGCGTGTTTCATGAACCATAATCATGTATCTTATTTAAGCAACTCTTACGGGCAGATTACAAGCACTATATCAGATGTTTTTCACATGGGATATAATACTTCTTTAAGCAACTCATGTTCAGGGAACTTAGCAACAAATGTATCACTTTTCAGTGATTCTTACCATAGCCGTCGGATCATTCCTGCATAAGACACGGATTAGCATAAACATAATATAACCAACATTCTTATTTCTTGTTCGTCTCTGCATCGTTAGCGCTTAGCAAAATCGTTATCGACACATGCAGACTCGATTGGCAGCTGTGGCTCATGGGTTCAGCTCTGCACCAATCAACACTTATCTATATAATGGTCTATGGGTATTCCCATTATTAGCCGCTGTGACACTTGTGTTCAGCTCGTCGCTAGTGGACGGGATGCAACACTCGAGGTTTCTTGTACCTCAGGATGTCTAGACAATCTCTCCTAGGCCGATCGACTCCCAGTGCCCTGGAAACCGTCGAGAGATCTAGTGACCTTGTGCACAAGTTGTCCGAGACCAATGCATGAATACTATATCTATCAGATAAACTCTTTGAGGCAACATTTCATCTTTGAGCAAACATTCCACTTTCTAACATTTCTTTTTCTTTGAATGACATAGCTATGACTCTGTCTTCTCTTTTCTTTGATTCAGAGCCGAAGCTCCTAGATATTTCATTTCTCTTTGCAACATGTACAAGTTCGTCTGTACATGCTTAGCATTCAGAACATCTTTGAGGGACAAGCAAGCGTTCGTCTATTTGAAAACATAATAAAATTTCTTTGTAGATTTAGCATATCATTTACCTTTTGAAGTATACAAATTCGGGGCATATAAGCAATCTCTTTTCTGTTCTTGTTAGCATGGCAACAGTTCATTGATTGAGGCAACATTCTAACTTTAGCATGACAGGCATCATATTATTACTTATTAGCAGGCAACAAGTTTTCTTCTTAGCATGCAGATTATTCTTTTTCTTGTTCTTAGCATAGCAACATGTGAAATCTCTTATAAGCATACTCAATGATTATCATCTTGTTATTAGCAATAGCATTCATTTAAAAACTCAGATTCTTATTAGGCATAAGCGAATAATAAAAATGAGTCTTTGTCCACTCATCCAGATCAATTGTCATCTGTTGCAGAGCCAGCAATCCAATATCTCTGTTTATCTAGTGCCTTTGCGGAGCGGAGCACCACATAATTACCCACCAAGAAGAAGTTTCGTCCTCGAAACTTAAGGAGAAACTTACAATATCCATAGCAGTGATAGTCCTCATCCTTCGCCATCATCAATCAATAAAAACTCTTAATTTAGATCATATCAAAACTCTTGTTCAATAAAGCATCTTAATCCCAATCAATCAAATCGATAAAACATATGTCGACATCATAAAAATATTTACGGACTTATTGTATGGAACGTTCATCTAATCGATGATATCAAGCAGGCAAGAAAATTTTGATCAGGAGAACATCTTTGAATTCTATTGAATCAATTGGCCAGAGGATCGTGTTGATCTGATACCATTCTGTCATGCCCCGATCCCGCAAAGTCCTTTCGTCCTCGCTTCGGACTCTGTGAGACCGTTCGTCCTCACTTGGGCGTGATGTCATGCAAGCCTAAGTTGTGCTTATATAAGGCCAAGACCTGTACAATGACAAAGTAGACAAGGTTGACAATAGCGCAGCGGAACATATAGCAGATAATTGAAGCAGCAGCGGATAGATTGCAGAATATAATTGAACACAAGGTAACAGAAATAAATTCTCTTTATTGATTTTATTTGAACAGATTACAAGCTCTCAATTCTCTCACATACAATGTTTATATTCTCTCAGAAATATTACAGATTACAATGATCCCGTTCCATACATTACATCCATTTATATACAAAACCAACTCTTTGCAACAGATGACCTTCTTATGGCATCTCTTATGATTTTTGGCTCCTGGGATGAGTGTCACGCCTCAGAACCATAATACTGGCAACTAGGGACGGACCAGGCCAGCTACGTATACCAAAGTACTCCAGTACTCTGAAACAACGTATAAGCTGTATAGATGGGGGTCACTGCTACAAACCAACAGTCAATCCTAGGTCACATAATCCTAGATATCTCAGTCTTAGACAAGAAGTAAAGTACAAGAATATGATCATCATGCATATAAGACAATATAGCATCCCAAACTATAATATATAGATGATCATGAAGCTAGTAATACAAAATGAAGAACTAGCAAGACTAAGTAATACATGATCAGCTTTAGCTGCAGTCTAGAAATATACCATCATGTCTAAGTCCATAGGCTAAAAGTCAAGTCCAAAACACGAGCTAAACACGTGCTCGGTGGCTAAACGCCTCAAAAGAATAATGTACATGAAAGAGTGC
This sequence comes from Iris pallida, assembly GCA_029216955.1. NCBI lineage: Eukaryota > Viridiplantae > Streptophyta > Magnoliopsida > Asparagales > Iridaceae > Iris > Iris pallida. The sequence continues at coordinate 13,065,764 of JANAVB010040817.1, read as the reverse complement.
GTAAAAGAAAGAACACCCACTCAAGCTCCCTGGTGCTCCGGGTGGTCACCATCGAGTGGAAGGTCCGGAAGATCCTCGGGCTCCACGACTAAATCTGGTCAATGCAAAACCAGTGGGGTCAGAACCCCAATAGCGAGTACCACAAAGGAAGCCAAACTATGAACTAAAACCAGCATGCAATTCATAATATCTCTAAGATAAAACAGTAAAAGAGACTAGAATAATAATATGGTACCACAGTGTATACGAAAGAAAACTGGAAACATGTAAGGAAATGGTAAGTGGATATGTAGAATAAACGGGAAGCTAAGTACTGCAAATAAGATAAACTGAAGCAAGACTAGACTAGACAGGAATGGACTTCATCCATCAATCACGGCCAACCAATGAATACGGCTTGATATTTTAGCTAACTAGGGTTATCATAATCCTAATTACTAATATATGCAAAATTGAAAAATCCGATCCAGTTACCTGCCCTGCAGACTACCCGATTGATCCAAGCCAAAAGAAAACAAATATAGCAGATACACTGTAGTAATATACATGTGTCCTAAAGAGTTGCTCCACTCGACGGTGTGCTGGAAGGGTGCTCATTATGACAGATAGCTCTAAATACCATGTATATATATATATTTATATAAAAAACCGGGAACAAGGCGTGCAAGTAACCGAAAAAGACTCACCTCCCAATGATCTAGATAAACAAGCTAGTTGTATAGTTCCTAACATTCTCATTTGGATTTCGGGCGTGGCATTTCGCAGAATCCATCCTAGACATGAGACATGCGAGACTAAACAAGATAAGCAAGAATGTGCACTACAATAACCCATAACAAGACATGACAATATCAAGATAAGAGTGCGCTACGACGAGCCACTATCAAGGAGTTAGACATGTACTGGAATCAAGAGTGCACCACATCAGGCCACTATCAAGAAAGCTAGGAAAAAGAAATGTACAAGTGTGCACCACGACGGGTCACTATCAAGCAAATCTTGGACATGGCATAGATTGTAAGGTACAATAAATCTGGAAGGACATAGAATACCTAGTGAGTATAGAAGAACACATGAACATAAACTAGTCTCAAGTATACATAGGGTGTACAATCATTCATGGGTGATTTGCATATATACTCTAATTAAAGTGAGACATGAAGCCAAGACAAAGATCTACAACTTTCATGTTTTGAGTTTTTCAAGATTTTAGCCATAAAAGGCTAAAATGGGCAAAAACAGCCATATGCGCACGACACACTACACGCACAGGAAAACCTGCCCACGGCGCACAGGAGAACTGCACACGGTATGCAGGAAAATTGCCCACTGCACAGGCTGCACACAGCACGCAAAGCGTACTACGCGTAAGCACAACGCACAGACTGGGCACTGTGCATAAAATATACTACGCGTGCAGGAAAAACTGCACACGGTGCACGCTGCGCGCAAGCACGGCGCACAGACTGTGCGGTACTGTTCATTGTTCCCGCAGCATCGAAGGTGTAGGGAACCTATGAACACAAAAAAATAGCATAACCTTTTCATACGAAGTCGAAATCAAGTGGTTCAAAAGCCAAAATTGAGTAGAACGAAATTCCTCACAACATGGAACCATTAGATTTCGAAAATAATAAACTTATAGGGATTAAAACCAAGAAAACAAGAAAAGTCTTAAAACTTAGATCTACAAACATGTAACCATCAAAATTAAAAACTTGAAGCTCTAAAGAGACTTAGAATCATGCAAGGAAAGAACATAACAAACAAAAATGACAGCAAAATATTGTTCAAGATTAGGCAAGATGTACTTGCCTAATAAAGCTCCAAGCTTATTCTTCTAATCCACCACCAAGAGGGGTACGAAACCATACTCTAGGCCTCAAGGCTAAGCTTTCCTATGCTCTTGAGGATGAGGAATGAAAGTAAAGAGGGAAGGAAGAAAGAGTGAAAAGAGGAATGAAAGAGAATGTAGAAGGGTATATATAGAAGGGAAAATTAATCTTAACCCTTGGATGGTGATCCATGTCAAATCTAAGTTAATCAAGGTCATCTAAACAAAAACAAATATCCATTGGGCAATAGAATTCATCTACACTATTCACCAAAATATCTAAAATACTATTCATGAAAATATCTGAAATCGAAAATATCAAAATGTGGAATATATGTCCAGACGGTATGTCGTCGTTATACACTGGTATACTTGCGGCATGCCGATCAAAAAGAAACTCTACAATTTGGAAAAAATTTAAAGTGTTCCAAAAACCAAAAAAATACGAAATACAATACTAAATACGTATCCGTATATAAATACCGATACTGTCAGACGAGTCTCACAACTCTCCCCTCCTTAGAAAAATTTCGTCCTCATAATTTCCTAAAGGAAAACAAAAGCAGCAAGAAATCCAAGAAAACATGCTATCAGGATCAAGATAGGAAACTCATAAATCATAAAATCCAACTAGAGTAATGTACAAGAAATATAAAAGCAATTTAAACACACAGAAACAACATCATCGTATATTCCTACAATTACACTCAAACAAAAGGTAGAATCATAGATATACGAATAAGTATACCTCACGAGTCAAACAGATATGGGTAACGAGCTCGGATATCATCCTCGTGCTCCCAAGTCGACTCGCCCGGTGAGTGATGATCCCAGGAAACACGAACTAATCGGATAGTCCGGTTTTTGATAATCTTCTCCCTCCAGTCCAAAATGGATACGGGCCACTCCTCATACGATAGGTCGGTACCAACGACTAGCTTGGAATGATCTAGGATATGGCTCGAATCTGGAACATACCGACACAATTGAGATACGTGAAATATGTCATGTACCTCGCGTAGCAACGGTGGAAGAGCAAGACGATAAGATACATCTCCTACTCGCTTGAGAATATCGAACGGTCTAATAAATCTAGGACTAAGCTTTTCCCGTACTCCAAACCTGATGACACCACGGGTAGGCAAAATTCGAAGAAATACATGATCACCGACAGAGAACTCAAGATGACGTTGATGTTTATCTGCCCAGTGATGCTGTCGATCCTGAGCTACTCTGAGATGCTCTCTGACCTGCCTGACTACTCCAACTGACTGATCAATCAACTCTGGGCCAAGCATCTGCCTCTCTCCAATGTCATCCAAAGCTAGGGGTGACCTATATCTCCTACCATACAAAGCCTCGAAAGGTGCCATCTGAATGCTCGCCTGAAAGCTGTTGTTGTAAGAGAACTGCACCAAATGCAAGTGATCCTCCTAAGAATCGCTGAAGTCAAGAGTGCACGATCGAAGCATATCCTCCAAAGTCAGAATCGTACGCTCTAACTGACCATTTGTCTGAGGATGGTATGCTGAATTGAAGCTCAAACGGGTACCTAAACTCTGCTGAAGACTCTACCAAAATTAAGAAATGAATCTAGAATCCTAATCTGAGACTATGCTAACTGGCACCCCATGCAATCTGATAATCTGCCTCATATACAGGTCGGCCAACTGCTCTGTAGACTGACCAAATCTGAAAGGTAGGAAGTGGGCAACCTTCGTGAGTCCATCCACTATAACCCAAATGGCATCTCTACCAGTCGGGGACCAGGAAGACCAGTCACGAAGTCCATAGTAATATGATCCCACTTCCACTCCGAAATTGGCAAAGGGTGAAGAAGTTCGGTCGGTCTCTGGTGCTCAGCCTTGACCTGCTGGCAAACTAAGCATCGAGAGACAAACCAAGCTATTTCCCTATTCATACCATTCCACCAGAAATACTGACGAATATCACGGTACATCTTTGTACCTCATAGATGAGCAGAATACTGAGACCTATGGGCCTTCGACATAATCTCATGTCGAATATCTCCACTCGGCACACAAAGATGACTCCCAAATCGGATTGTCCCATCCTCATGGATACGCAACTCTGCTCTGTGCCCTGCCACACACTCTGCTTCAAGCTGCTAAAGTCTGACATCACTAGACTGTACTGTTATGATCCTCTCCATAATGGTAGACTGTATCTGCAAGCCTGCCATCATAGCTGTCTCACCACGTAGCACTACCTCAACTCCCATCTCCTGAAGATCCTCCTGAAGGTGACGCTGCTCCGTCAATAAATAGACTCCGGGTCTCCTGCTCAAAGCCTCTACAACGACGTTTGCCTTCACGGGATGATAGTGAAGATCAACTTCATAATCCTTCAGTAACTCTAGCCATCTCCTCTGCCGCATGTTCAAATCCCTCTGGGTGAACACATACAACAAGCTCTTATGGTCAGTAAAAATCTCTACTCGATCACCATACAGATAATGCCTCCAGAGCTTGAGGGCAAACTCAACCACGGCCAACTCAAGATTGTGCGTCGGATAGGTCTTCTCATGGTCCCGAAGCTGTCGAAATGCATAAGCTATCACTCGACCGTGCAGCATAAGGACACAACCAAGTCCCCGGCCTGACGCATCATAATACACCGTGAACCCACCTGGTCCGACGGGTAATGTCAGAATAGGAGCTGAAATCAAACCCTGCTTGAGTTTCTCAAAAGAAACCTGACAAGCATCTGACCACTCAAAGCACACATCCTTACACGTCAGCCGTATCAAGGGTACAGAGATCCTGGCAAATTCTGCCACAAACCGTCTGTAGTAGTCTTCTAATCGCAGAAAGCTGCGCACATCTAAAGCTGTACAAGGTACTGGCCAACCCTTGATAGCCTCAACCTTCTTGGGGTCCATCTCAACACCACCTTCGGTAATAATGTGACCTAAGAAGGAGACTCGATCGAGCCAAAAATTGTACTTGCTGAACTTTACGTAATATTGATGGTCTCGAAGAATCTGAAGAACCACGCGAAGTTGCTGCTCGTGCTTTGCCTCAATCCGACTATAGACCAAGATATCATCGATAAATACTATCACAAACTGGTCTAAGTGGGACATGAAGATGCGATTCATGAGATTCATGAAGATCGTTGGTGCATTGGTTGCTCCGAAAGGCATAACAAGGAACTCCTAATAGCCATATCGAGATCTAAACGTCGTTTTGGATATATCCTGCTCTCTGACTCTAATCTGATGGTACCCAGACCGCAAATCGATCTTCGAAAACACTGTCGCTCCACTAAGCTGGTCGAACAAGTCATCTATCCTGGGCAAGGGATACTTGTTCTTCACGGTCACCGCGTTAAGCTGACGATAGTCAATGACCATACGCGATGAACCATCCTTCTTCTTCACAAGAAAGACTGGAGCTCCCCAAGGCGATCTACTAGGACGAATGAATCCCTTGGTCCTAAGCTCCTCAATAGACTGATACAGCACCGACAACTCTGAAGGAGACATCCTGTAGACTCTTGCTGATACTGGCTCTACTTCCGGAACTAAATTAATATAATAATCTTCCGAACTGGAGGCATTCCCGGAAGCTCCTCGAGAAATACATCGGGAAACTCACAAACTAATCTGGGCAACTGCACCTCCTTGGCTACATCCATCCATATGACCATCGGTGAAGACTCCACCTCGCCTCTAGAGAATAAGAACTCCTCCTCATTCGAAATATGAAAGATAACCTTGCCAGCATGGCAATCTATCGTAGCGTGTCGAGCACTCAACCAATCCATACCTAGGACGACATCATAATCGCCTATAGGAAACTCTATCAGCCTAGCGGGAAACTCCCTCCCGTACACTATGACTCTACACCAGGCATAGACTCGGTCTACTCCTACTAGACTGTTACCAGTAAGTATATTCAACCTTACAGGTAAAGGCTCTGGTTCCAAACCAACATGTATCGCAAATCGTGCAGATATAAACGAATGCGAAGCACCAGAATCAAATAAAGCTAAAGCTGAATAAGAGTGAACGAGAATGGTACCTGCGACCACCTCCCTTGCAGCTAGCGCCTCCTCCATGGATAGCGTGAAAGCCTGACCCTGAACTCTGGGTGCTGGACCTGCCTCTGAGCCTAAGCCTGAGCATACTGCTGAGGCCTCTGCTGCTGGAACTGCTGAGACTTTGTCAGTAATAGCCTCTGGGCCAACTGCTGTTGAACCGACGCTGGCACCCTGAACTGCTGAACTGCTGGCTGAAAGGATGCTGATCCAGCCAAACTCTTCCTAGGACAAGCCCCTATCTTGTGGTCTGATGCTCTATAAGCTAGGCACAAGCCCTGTGCCTTGCGACACTCTAACAAAACATGTCCTTCCTTCCCACAATAGGAACAACCAACTGAGGAAGACTGCCTCTGTTGCTGAGGACGCGACTGAGACGACTGCTGAAAGAAAGCCGTCGGAGCTGGTCCCCTCGGAGATCCAATCGTCAAGGCTCGATCTGCTGGAGCTGGGGATGATAACTGGGAGAAAGATCCTCTCTGAATATGAGGCCTCTTCTGTCCTCCGACTTTATCAAAGATCCTCTACGAGGTGTACTCATGTGTCACGCCCCAGAACTAGAATACTGGAGAGCGGGGGATAGACACAGCCAGCTACGTATATAGAAGTGTAATCCACCTTGACATACGGTCACTGCTGTCTAGATTCATGAGGGTTTATTTATAAGCCATCAGTCTCTTATGGTCAAGAATAAGCCTAGTGTCTCAATCTCAAGCAAGTAAGTACATGTCACAAGATAGTAGATCATCAGACATACAAAGTAAGGCATCCCAAATATTACATATTCAGATGATCATGAAGCTAGTCATACAAAATGTGAGGACTAGCAAGAGTTTCAGTCATACGTGATCAACCCTAGGATTTGTTAATCATGCTACAGCCCGTAGACAGACAGTAAGTAAAGTATTCAATACGAGCTAATACTTGCTCGACGGCTAAATACCTCAAAAGAATAATTTTATAATTAGAGCAGGAGAGCAAATTAAACCCACTCATTGCCAGAATTTCTTCTAGTATTCACCATCTGGCAGAAAGGTTGGAAGATCCTCGGGAGCTACTCCAAAATTTGGCCATACAAAACCAGCTGGGTCAGACCTAGAAGAGCAAGTGCCACAAGGGAGGCTTCACTTAAGAACTAAAATCAGCATATTAGCACATAAAGACATAAATGATAACGAAAGACATGAGTTAGAGAAAACAGGATGATAAAATGATAAGATAACTAAAGGACTATTCCGGTAACCAAGTTACAACCCATAAACCAAACAAGGCCGGGGTTGTAACCCTTCACCTGAACAGAGCTTAGTCTCCACTCATTTATTGACAAGAGTAAAGCGTAACAGTAATGTGCTAAAGTAATCCTGAACTGGCACTGTCTAGACCAGACTAGACTAGACTCCATCCATCAATCACAGCCAACAATAAGTACGGCTTGATACTTTTAACTAACTAGGGTTATCATAAGCCTAATTACTAACAAGATGTAATAAGATGTTCCAACAGCCACAAGCCCTGCAGACTTAATCCAGGTTATCCAGTTGCAAGTTAAGAGAGTTGGATTAGATGACTTGGGGGTACAACACATGATAGTGTGCTGGAAATGTGTCCTACTCGACGGTAGGCTACAAGTCCAATTAAAGCGCCCAGATAACTGGACTGTCTGTAGCTGGAAAATCTCTTTATGAACTACATAATCAATCTAGTTATTACCCTAGTTAGATTCAGTATGAATCCCTGACCGTGGTAATCAGAAATCCATGTCCTAGGCATGATGCAAGACGAGACATGCAGCTTGTACAGGCACAACCAAGAGAATCAACCACGTGTTTGCAAAAACAAAAATGTTTATTCCAAACTTGAAAAAGAATTAGTACAAAGTATAATAAATTCTGGGAAAGTACAACTGTAGGAATTTGATCAGAAGACGATCACTTTATCCCTTGGACTATATAAACATGAAGACTGTAGCCTCTGGAGAATGCAGCAGCGATTTTGCAAAAGTTCTTAATCTCTGTGCATATGTGTCTGATGATTTCACAATGATTGGAAACTTTATTTATAGAGTTCAAGAAATAACTATTTTAGCAGTTATTCTGATGTGCGTGAAGCTGGATTGCGCCACATTGGGTTGCGCCAACCTCCTGTTGTGCCAACTTTCATTCAGTTGTTAAGTCGTGTACTAATTGTATTTAGACGCGTGGCAGCATGTGATTGAGATGCGCGTGGTCGTGTACAGGATAGTAGACACGTCTTGAGAGATTAGTAGCATGTGAACCACGTCATTCTGCTTTAGAATGTAAGTTGTCTCAACTTCATCAGGTTGCACGAGCTTAGGTCAACTGCGCCTGATTGAGCCGCGCCTAGACACGTAACAGCTTTTGAGCAGAAGTTATTCGGATTGCGCCTAGGTGCAACTAAAGATTTTGTCTGGATTGCGCCTAGGCACAACTTACGAAGTGTACAGGACAGTTGTCTACCAACTCTCCTTGAGCGGCACAATTCACGGGATTCGAAGAGATTTTCCTCGTTTACTGTGGTGTCAGTCATCAGTGTTTTAGGTAATGATGGCCATTAAGTGTCAGACGCCACATAGATTTTGGCGCAATAAGACTAGGCGTAGTCTGATATCAGGCACAACCTGATCAGTGGCGCAGCTTGTTCTTTGAGCTTCATATCAGTGGCGCAACCTGGTCTTTGGGGCGCAACTTGATTTTTAGGCCCTACAAGACCCCCTTCAAAGTTTTCAAAACTTAAAAACGTATCAAAGTTTTGAAATACTTTAAATTTATAAAGATTTTGACTGAGTCAAGTTGCGCCAGTCAACAACCGATCATCATATTTAAATCTCTTTCTCGAAAACACAAAACTTCCTCTTCGTCTTCCCGAATTTCATTGATGATATTCGATTTCCCATGAGGAATATGAAGAGTCATTTTGTTGATATATATGTAGTAGTGCTTTATTCTTCACTTCTATTCTTCAATGGACCCCAAGAAGAAAGAGATGGCGACAAATGCTGACACTACATTCAAGTCCCATGAAGCGGGACATGATGTTGTGCCTACAACTTATCTGTTGGAGGCTGACCCGTCGCTGAGAACGATGAACTTTTTAAACAGTTTTGGTCTAGACTCGACAGTCTTCAATCACTTGAATGGTGGGCCATCCTCCGAAGGGCGTGGTGATACGAAAGGGTTCCTTAATCTGATGCGTCGCTTGGGGATCCATAACATGCAAGAATTGGACGTCGCCCTTTGTCAGCCTGATGAAGGCAAGAACAAGAAATAATGTTTGGGCGTGCCAAAAAAAAATTATTCTCTTTTCTTGTGTCCTTGTCTGTAGGGGTCCACCCATCTTTATGCAAATGAAATCTAAAATTTCTGATATGTTGTGTGGCTGTAATTTTGAATAGTGCACATAGATGCATTCCTTCAGCTGATTCAAACGCTTACTGTTTCGTTGAAGGACACATGGCAGTCGTCACATGGCTCCCATTACCTATTGTTTAGTTCTTTCCCAAAATAGGCTCCTAGAATGACGTGCCCATTTTCCTTCTTCAGTACTTTAAAAAGGATAGCTAAAACGAAAGAGCTATTCATTCTTTCATAAAACAAATGGCTTCTCACAAGGTCCCACTTGCGCCAACCCATCCTGATGTTATTCTTTTGTATGCTGTGTCTTCAAAAATTATTAAGTCTCGAAGAAGAATCAATGGTATGAATATTCTTCTTTTGCACCACCTTTGAAGATAGGTATTGATCTGCATGTTTGTAGACACTGTTGATATACGCTAACTATTTCTGAGAAATAGGCGCGTACTGCGATTCATTACTTAGTCTCAATCATAGGCGCGTATTGTTGACATGCGCCACTGTGATCAACTTGCACTGCGGAGACATGTGCATATTGATTGGCATGTATTTTCGATATGCACATGTTTGATCAGTATGCAGTGCTGATGTGCGCCTGTTGATCAGCACACTTTGTTGGGATGCGCCGGTTTGATCAGTGCATAGTGTTGATATGTGTCTGTTGATAGGCGCAGTGTGCTAAAAAAAATACGCCTGTTGATAGGCGCACACTGTTGATAGATTCTGCTAACTTTTTCTGTTTTGTTAATATTTATAGGGATTCAGCCAGCAAGCTTCTTCAGGACTGGCATTGGTGACTTGGATGTCCCAGAGGGCATTCTTATGATACTCACATCAGACAGCTCATGTAGTTCTGACACTCAAATCAGACAGCTCAGGACTCTTCATGTTCAAGAAGGGTCTTCCTCAGATGGTAGGAAGAGCCTATACACATGATAGTTGGATGGTGAAGATGCAGAACTAGGAATTGTATCACAAGGGTGATTACGTTCCTAGTTTCCCTGGCGGGTCGTCTTCTCTCCACCAGTTGTATTGACAGCAGCTCATCTTTGGGCTGCTGCACTCTGGGGTTCTCCTCTCGTCTTTCTGAGAGAGAAGACTAGAGTTGATTCCATTGTCTGACTCGTTGCTTCAGGTCGAGACGACAAGGAATTGCCACCAACAAATAAGAAGATCCAAAGATGTAATAGACCTTCATTATCAAATGGGAAGATCCAAAGACGTAATAGACCTTCATTAGAATGAAAACCAGAGATGTAATAGATTTTTATCTAGATGTATCTATACTTTTTTAAAGAAGGAAATAAAGAAATGATTGTCTCATTATTCTCCTTTTACGATTCAATTTTGATATGCTGACATAGATAAGAGAATGCAGATAGAATGCAAATGTAGCAAATTATTTGACGTGGCTATTTGGAATTCAGAGACATGGATTCTCATTATTGTTTGCCATGAAATATAAAAAAGCAGAACAATTATCGGAGGACTGGACTTTTACTTCACGTTACAAACTCGCTTGTACAAAGAAAGCCTAGGGACGAAAGCCTAGGTACAGTAATCTAAGTACAATTGTTTATTTTAGATTCTGGGGGGTGACGATAGAGGCTCGGAAAAGCGACAGCCGCTCTGCCTTACTCCTTGGACGATCGGTATGCAGCCTTGGCTCCAGAAGATTGCTCGACGTTGAAGAAATGCTCTCTTTGCTCTCTCTCTCTACTTTTTCTCTCCAATTATGTGGTGCTCTCTCTGATCTCGAAAAGTCCTCCTTTCTGTATGTATGTGTGCGTGTGTCTCTGTTGCAAGAGAATGGCACCCAGCTATTTATAAGAATGGGGGGACCTCATTAGGGTTTACAATGATTGTCCTTTAAAGTGGCGGCGGCCTGTTGATCGATCAATCTGGGCCATTAATTTTGAGTGTAATGGATCTGGGCCATTGATATGGATTATGCCAAATCCTTTCAGTAATTAATGTTGATTGGAATAAATCTCCATGATGATGATCTGTTGATGTCTGCGAATCTGAATGAATAAATTTAATTCATTCTCCTGCCACGTGTCCCAGATTATTGGGATTTGACCCAATCTTTGATTGTAGTAAATCTGGGAAATTGATTGGCTCTATGACACGTGTCCCGGGAGTCACTGAGCCGCATAAGTATTGAGCCGCATAAGCCTGGCCATGTGTCAGGGCTGCCTGGGGAGTGGCCTCCGAGTCTTCGAACCACATGATAATCTGGACCATACAATGGGTAGTAAGCCGCATGAAGATGATCCTTGTGAGCCGCATAGGGCTGATCCTTGTGAGCCGCATAGGGCTGCGTCTGCTTGAGCCGCATAGGGCTGTCTCGATCTGGGCCGCATAGGACAACTTCAGCCTGAGCCGCATGGAAAGTCTTCGCTCGAGCCGCATATGACTGTCCACGTATCTAGGATGCGTGGTGTTTTCTGGATCTCGGTGGGGGGTTGTGTCAGAGATTTTCTTTGATTTTCTAGGATTCTGCCATTATGACAGAGTCATAATTGCCTCTTCATGTCAGGTCTGTCGTTTCGTCAGAGTGGTCAGCCGTCCAAGCAATTAATGCAGTATAGTGCAGAGGGGAGAACTGTTTGCAAGCCACGTGTCTTCTCTTCTGAGCCGCATGGAGATCACAGAGCCGCATAGACTCGTTGAGCCGCATGGGTCTTCTGAGCCGCATGGGGTTTCCTGGCCGCATGGCTCTTTCTTTATTATTTTCCATGTTTCTACAAGACCCCCTTCAAAGTTTTTAATTTGCAAAATTGAAATACGTTGAATAAGAAGCATGGCCGTATGGAAGCTCTTTCTAGCCGCATATGAGGTCCTAGCCGCATAGATGTCTTGGCCGCATGGAAGCTTCAGCCGCATGGAACTTTCGAGCCGCGGAGTTGTTTCGACCGCATGGATGGCTTAACCGCAGAGACTTTTGAACCACAGGGACGTCCCAGCCGCATAGTTCTTTTCCACGTTATTATGTCATGCATGCAACTCTTTTCGGGGCAGGATCCCAAGAGTTTCTGATCTTTAATTAGCTAGTTTGTCTCGATAGCCGAAGAGTCGACTATGTTGTACGAGGCGTCGGTCTGTGGTCCTCCATTCTCTATAAATAGAAGGGTATTTGGGGGGACTTCTCCCTTAGACTCTTCTTGACTAAGATTTCTGTCTTGTTTTTTTCTTCTGACCGACAGACAACGATGGCACCTAGGGCTTCCAAGGCGGTGAAGAAGGCTATGGCAAAGAGTAGGAAATTGGCTTCGTCTTCGACTGCTGTACCCCCCGTTCGTCTTGACTTTCATGTTGCCATCGAAGGTAAGGACTGTGTAGAAGATTGGGTACTTTGAAACCCTAACGGAAGCTGCTCGCATGCTTCGTGAACAATCATTTGATGTGAGCTTTTCAAATTACATGGTCCGCATATACGTCCCATGAGCCGCATGGGGTATATTCCATATCCGAGCCGCATAACAGTTATCTTAAACGGGCCGCATGAACATCTCTGAACATCTTCTGACTGTTTTCATCATTCATCATCATTTTTTTTCGTCTTTGGTTCTTGTAGTGTCTCCACCGAATGCTGAGATTGCAGTGACAGAGGAGCCGCTGCCTCCTGTCATCAATCAGGGGCCTTCCTCTGTTAAGGAGGAGGCGATGAAAGAAGAACCGGCGCCTGAGAGGGACGATATCCTCCCCACTATCGAGACTGCTGAGGGTGGCAGCGCCGGAAATTCTGATTCTCCTATTCTGGACGAGGATCTTCTTCAATTACATCCTTCATATGTAAGGTGGTTGAGAGAGTTGTATAGCGCTTCTGCAACTAGGGTTTTTAGAGGTTTCTCGTAAATGTCTATCTGTAGTCTTTGCTTTGTTTTGCTTTTTTTCTTGTCTGCATAAAGAACTTTCTTGTAATCGCGTGGATGTAACTGATTTCTGAATGAATGGAATATATTTGCTTCACTCTTTTGCTTTGTAATAATCATCTTATTGGGATATTTTGCATGGACCCATTGCCCCTAACGTACCCTGGTTTTGGATACGGGCAACAAGTTAAAGGGAACGAACATACTTACTCAGAGGTACTAAGGACATGGTGAGCATGAGAGTTTCTTTGACGGGGCCTTCCTGCTCAGAGGTAATAAGGACATGGCAGGAGTGAATTCACGGAGGATATTTGTGGTCAACATAGGACATTTGTGGACCTATTATCCTTGTCGTACTCCGGTTGTGGGTACAGATAATAGGTTGAAAGGGAATCAACGTACTTACTCAGAGGTAATGAGGACATGGCAAGTATGAAGGTTTCTTCTACGGAGCCTTCCCACTCAGAGGTAATGAGGACATGGCAGGAGTGGGCTCAATGAAGTGGGGGTACATAGAACGACTCAGAGGTAATGAGGACATGAAAGTTCTATGTAGGGGGTGATTTATTTTTGGTGGAAGTGAAACGACTCAGAGGTAATGAGGACATGGCCGTTTTGGCAATTTGTGGATCTATTACCCTTTTTGTACATTGGGAGTGCGGGTATTAGATCATGAGGAAGGATCTCTTCCACGAAGAAAGTTCAGAGGTATGATCATACATAACTTACTATCTGAAAGAGTGACCGGGATGTGAGTTCAGAGGCACCAGCGGGTACATGACTCGATATTGTGAAAGTGTGAGTTCAGTGGCACCAGCGGGTACATGACTCGATAATCTGGGATGTTGAGTGTGAGTTCAGCGGTACCAGCGGGTACATGACTCGAAAATCTGGAGAATGGTGAGTGTGAGTTCAGCGGTACCAGCGGGTATATGACTCGAAAATCTAGAAAATTGTGAGGGTGAGTTCAGCGGTACCAGCGGGTACGTGACTCGAAAATCTGGAGAATTGTTGATGTGAGTTCAGCGGCACCAGCGGGTACATGACTCGGTATTCTGGAATTTTGGAGAGGTGAGTTCAGCGGCACCAGCGGGTACGTGACTCAAAAATCTGGAAAATTGTGAGGGTGAGTTCAGTGGTACCAGCGGGTACGTGACTCAATGATCTGGAGAATGTCGTTTAGACATAATATTTCTTCAGGAACTTGTCGTTGACGGGAAACATGAGCAAATTCCCGTTTTGCTTGGCGAGGCGGTAAGCACTGTTGGAGAATACGGCCTCGATGATAAATGGACCTTCCCATTTTTGTTGGAACTTGCCGGCGGTCTTGTGAGTCATGACCATCGGCCTCCGGACTGCCAGAACAAGATCGCCCACTTGGAATGTTCTGATTTTAACCTTCTTGTTGAAGGCTCCAGAGATGCGTGCTTGGTATAGTTCGATCCTTTGCTGAGCTAGGAGGCGCTTTTCATCTAAGGCCTCCAACTCTTGTAGTCGGCGTCGGTAGTTATCATCCGTCATCAATTGATGAGTGAGGGCGACGCAGAATGAGGGTATTTGAGTCTCTAATGGGAGAACTGCCTCACTCCCGTATACCAGGGAGAATGGTGTGTTCCCGGTAGCTGTTTGGACTGTAGTATGGTACGCCCATAAACATTCACCGAGCTTCTCGTTCCAGTCGCGTTTGTTGGAAGAGACAAACTTCTTGAGGAGTTTGATGATTGTTTTTTTGAATGCCTCTGCCAACCCGTTCGCTGCCGGGTTGTACGGTGTCGAAGCAATATTCTGGATGCGATGTTTGTCGCAGAACCGATAAAAAGCGTGGCTTGCAAACTGTGGACCATTATCGTGGATGATCCTCCGGGGCAGTCCAAAGCGATAGATGACGTGATGCTTGAGGAAGCTGATCACGTTTGAGGTTTTGACTTCTGCAAGTGGCACAGCTTCTGCCCATTTGGAGAAGTAATCTGTGATTGCAAGTATGAAGCGATGCCCTCGGGAGGAAGGTGGAGTGATTGGACCGATGATATCCATCCCCCATGCTTCGAAGGGCCAGGATGCCACTGTCGGATGTAGAAATTCGGATGGCTGGTGAATGAAGTCCGCGTGGACTTGGCAGGCTTTGCACCTTCTTGCATAGTCTATCGCATCTGCTACCATCGTGGGCCAGTAGTAGCCCATTCGGCGAAGAAGGTCTTACAATTTAGGGCCAGGCTGATGGGCCCCGCAGATACCGTCATGAGCTTCTTGCACGGCTTCTTTGGCTTCTGCGTTTGACAGACATCGAAGCAGTAATCCATCATAGGATCGGCGATACAGCATCTTAGTCTCTGTATCATAGAAGAATCTGAGAGAACGCCGTCTGATGGAGGTGGCTTCCTTTGGGTTCTCAGGGAGGATGTCGTAGACGACGAAGTCAATGAATGGTTGTCTCCAATCCGGGGCATCGTCGATCGCCTGGGCGGAATAACTCGCCACGAATTGCACATTGTTCTTGGGATAGACCAGTTCGTGGCCTATCACATCTACTGATTGATGAGTATGATTTAGCACTGCTAGGAAAGCGGTCAGGCCTGCTAAGGTATCGGCTTCGATATTTCGGAGTCTGGGGACGTGCTCGATGAAGAACCCCTCGAACGACGAGATGATATCGATCGCTATTTGGTGGTAGGGGATCATGTCTTCGTGGCGAACTTCGTATGAGCCCCGGATCTGATTGACGATTAACTGAGAATCGCCGTATGCTTCAAGATATTCTACCCCCAGCTCCTTTGATAGTTGGAGGCCAATGACCAGAGCGTTGTACTCGGCCATATTGTTAGAGCAGGGTTCCATGAGGAAGTAAGCGCGGTTAATCACCAATCCGGAAGGGGAGACTAGCACCACCCCAACTCCGACGACGATGTTGCCCTTGGGTCCAGTTTTCGAAGCACCGTCGAAGAACATTCGCCATATATCATCGTGAGAGGTTGTATGCGAGTCGGCGACCTCATCTGGAATTTCATCATATATTCTGGAGGACTCCGAACCTGGGTGGGCGGCCAAAAAGTCTGCCAGGGCTTGGCCTTTAATAGCCTTTTGCGGGACGAATATCATATGATAAGGGGACAGCAATATCGCCCATGTAGCGAGGCGGGAGCTGAGTGCCCCTGGTTTAGTCATGAGGACCCTGAGAGGGTTGACTCGCGAGATCACATGTATTGTTTGTCCAGTGACATAGTGTCGCGTCTTATGAATGGCGAACACCAGGGCAAGACATTCCTTCTCCATAGCGGTGTATCGGTGTTCTGGCCCAATCATCATTCGACTGAGGTAATATATGGCTTGCTCATGGCCTGCATCGTTGTTTTGTGCTAACAGGACTTCGAGGGAATGCTCCATTGCTCGTACGTAGAGCAGGAATAGTTTTCCAGCAACCGGGGCCACCAGGACTGGAGGGTTCGACAAATATTCTTTGATGCTGTCGAAGGCCCGCTGGCATTCTTCATCCCATACGAATGAGATGCCTTTCTTCATGAGGTGGGTGAATGGCCGACATCGCCCGGAGAGGTTGGAAATGAACCTCCTGATGTAGGCTAACCTTCCTTGAAGGCCTCTGAGTTTGCGGAGATTTCTCGGGGGACCCATCTCCATGATTGCCTTTGTCTTCTCAGGGTCTACATGGATACCCTGGGCGGTGATGATGAAACCCAAGAACTTCCCGCTGGATACTCCCAGGAAGGACTTCGTAGGATTTATTTTCAAATTGTGCGCTCGCATCAGGTCGAATACCGTCCTCAAATCTTGTAGGTGGTCTCCCTTACAGCGACTCTTGACGGCGATGTCATCAATATAGCACTCCACCGTCTTACGTAAATGTTCTCTGAAGATGATACTCATGGCTCTTTGATATATGGCGCCGGCATTTTTCAGACCGAATGGCATGACTGTGTAACAGTATGTGCCAATCGGTGTTCGAAACGATGTATGCTTTTCATCGTCAGGAGACATCTTGATTTGGTTGTACCCCGAGAAACCATCCATGAATGACATACGTTCGAAGCCGCAAGTATTGTCAATCATGATGTCTGTGATAGGAAGGGGGAATTCATCTTTGGGGCACGCCTCGTTCAGATTGTGGAAGTCGATGCAGATTCGAATCTTCTCATTCTTCTTGAGGACGGGTACTATGTTGGCAACCCAGTCAGGATGTTGCTCCTCACGAATGAAGCCGCTGGCTATCAGTTTGTTGACTTCGGCTTCGATCGCATCCATGATGCCTGGGCGGAAGCGTCGCTGTTGTTGCTTGACTGGCTTTGCATCTGGCCGAATATTGAGCTTGTGAAGAGCAATATTGGGATTTAACCCTGGCATGTCTTCATAGCTCCAGGCGAACACATCGATATATTCTTTGACAAGATCTAGTAGCGATTCTCGCTCTTCGTCTGTTAGGCTTTTACTAACGAAGATTGGTTTCGGAGAAGATTCGCTGCCTAGGTCGATCTGTATAACCTCATCTTCAGTAGGGGGTTCTCTCAGTTCGAACCGCTTTTCCCATTGTGCATCTAACTGTTGGGCCCACGGGTCTAGCTCGAGGATTTCGGGGATGTCTTCGTCTTCTTCATACGCGTCGGCGAATGCCATGTTGACTGACAAGACTTGTCTGAATACATCTCCGATGCTGGTATCTGAGTCAGAAGTTGGTGACCCGGTTGAATGTGAATGCCAGTCGCATTCTTCATCTGAACTTTCGGGGGTCGTCGTGGGTGTAACATACCCTAACCCACATCGAGTCTTGCTATAGTAGTCCCGTGGTTTGCCAGCCGGGACCGGGAGCTTCAAAGGTATTCGTCGTCCGGTGCCGTAGTTCAGGCCTGGCGTCGTCTCCAGATCATACCCCTATTTCTGTATGAGATATTTGGATTGGAGGCTATAAAGATACAGAGGCAGTCTCCCGGCATCTGATCCAAGGTCGACTTCTTCTATGGTGAAGGGATGCGGATCGTCCTTCCGGCCGAAGATGATTGGATGGTCCCCTCCCTCGACTATGTGGTAAGCGTCTTCTGCTGGAGTAAGCTGGATTACGGTGTACACATTCGTCACCTGTGTGTGGAGGTGAGTGCCTATTCCGTGTTCCATAGCATACATCGTACAAAGCTTATTAAGCTCGAGGTAGTTCAAAGATAGCCCTTTATTGATGAAGTAAGGTATCTTTTCTAGGGGAATTACATCATCTGCAGAGGGAACATCAGTGTGGGCAGCCACATAGTTGGCTAGCTCCGGTTCCTCTTCGGCCACCCCCTGTATAAACGAAGATTGAGAGGACGACCTGGGCAGCTTGATCGTCAGAAGTTCAGCTGATGGAACAGAGCGTGGAGTTGTTGGCAGACTAGCGACCCCCAGTTTGGTACTTGATGTGGGGCAGGGAGTGGTTGGCTCGCTAGAAGTTCCAGGCCTTGCATCGGGGTGACGAACCTTCTTGGGAAGGCGTATCGTCATTGGCTTGTCGGAGGGATTGAGCTTCTCCGTTTGCGGCTGGCCGGCTCTCGGCAGCCTAATTGTCAGTGGCTTCATTGTGGGTCTTGGCATTTGGCCGGACCTTGGCATCCGGATTATCATTTGCTCTTCTTGTGCCGAGAGGCTGATTGCGTCCTTACGCAGAGTGGCGGTAAGGGGTGCAGACTTGCCAGGTTTACGATCTTGGAGGTGTATCGTCAGGGGTTCTTCTGATCCTGTGGCTGTCTCGGTACAAGCTTGTACATCTCCTTCACCAAGATGCTTCTTCGATTTTTCGTACAGACAGGAGTCTGATTAGTAGGATTCGACCCCCTTGAAGGGATCGATGTCGACAAATTCTGTCCTCACGAAGCCGTGTTTGTCGACATACTTGAAGCATTGGTGTAGCGTGGAAGGCACGATCATATAATCGTGTATCCACGGGCGCCCCAAGAGGATGTTGCAAGAGGTGTCTGCATCTATGACGTAGCAGGTGACTTCGGATTGGAGATCGCCAATTTGACACTTCAGACGAATCTTTCCAATTGGGTAGCTCCTGCCTGAATAGAAACCGCTGATGGCGGTGCTTGTAGGCGTCAGGCGATGCATTGGGATACGGAGATGATGTAGCAGACCCTTTGGGATAATGCTTATAGAAGAGCCAGGATCAATGTGCATCTGATCTACCTTTACGTCGCCGATGTATCCAGTGTAGTATAGCGGGCGATTATGCAGGTTGGTTTTAATGAGCATGTCCTGCGGAGTGAAGACAATGTTGGGCATCGCTCCCGTACAGGCGCTGTTTTGGAGATCTGCAGGCGGGTTCTCTCCCGTGAGGTTGACCTGAGCCAGGTACGCGTTGACGTTTTGGAGTGCATCGCTCAAAGCCGCGTGAACATCCTTTGAGAGTCTCAGAAGCTCGTATAATGACAACTTGGCCGGTGTGTTGGCCAATTGCGCCAAGATGTCGAAGTTGTAGGGCTTCTCCAGCCCCTGTGATGCCTCTTTTCGGACGAATTTGTCAAAGCGAGTCTCCCTCGGCCTAGGCTTGTCGGTCGTCGGAGGCTGAGCCGGTCCCGGAGCATCAGTTGTAGCGGGCTGATGATCTTCAGCCGGGTTGTCAGCCACAGGTTGGGATTGTGCCCCAGACCGAGTGACGACGGCTGTAGCCTCTTCGATATCTATCGAGATTGTGCGACAGGATCTGACTTTTCCGTTTTTCTTCTTGCCAACGGAGGATGGTGTGGGCTGAGTCACTTCTGATACCAAGTCTGGATGGACCCACATGACCGCCCCTCGTGATATGGTGAGGGGCACTAGACCAGCAGCCTGATCTCGGGGAGGTGGAAGATTAGCAATCTCCATTGTCGCCAGAGGGATGGGGACCACACCGTCTTGAGTTTCCGTCGGAGGGAAGCTGCCGAATTGTACTGACACCATGTTGGCTGCTACGGTTACCTCTTCGAAATCGATAGCCAGAGCATTCGAGTCGATGAGGTTTTGGATGTACCATTTTAGCTGGTAGCAGTCGTGTGTAGCATGGTGGACGTAGCGGTAATAATGGCAGTACTTTGGGTTCTCCATCTCTGCCGACCGCGGTTCTCGTCTTGGTGGAGGAAGCTAAATTCTGTCTCCTTGTATGAGCATGTCTAAGATGGGCTTGACGTGACCGTCTTCGAAGGAGTAAGTAATTTACGGCCATTGTTTGTCTGCCGGCTTTGGCTCAGGTTTCTGTGTGGTGTAGGCCACCATAGCCTGCTTACCCATGCTATCCCGGTTGTTGGAGGGGCTACCCCCATTGTAGTTGTTTGGACGCTTGCCCTTATTCTCTCCGTCCGAGATGTGCAGTCCCAATTGGTGGGCTTTCTTCAATCGTTCTTCGGCGCTTGTGGCACTGATGATGAACGTCTTCCAATCCTTGAATTAACTTTCTCCCATCCAGAGACTGATTGTTGGGAGCAATCTCTTTTGGCAAATTTCAATCAAGGAGGAATCCGGATTTCCAGATGGCAGCTTCATTGCGGTTTGGCGAAACCGCTCGATATAGTTTCTTGTTAGCTCTTTCTCCCCTTGGACGACGTCCATGAGGGTGGACATTGTGATGTCCTGCCCTACTTCGTAGAATCTTTCCAAGAACATACGCTTGAAGCCGGCGAAGGAGTGGATGCAGTTGTCTGACAGGTTGCGGTACCAGTCGAAGGCGACCCCTTCCAATGCCCCGATGAATAATCGTGTGAGAATGGCATCGTCATGGGGCAGATGGTCGGTGGTGACCTCGAAGTAGGTAATATACCGACTTGCTGAGGTCTTGCCATCATAAGGATTGATATTGAATGGCTTATATCTTGGTGGGAATAGAACGTCCCTCCAAGCAGCAGGATACGGTTGCCGTATTCTGAGGTCTTGAGAGTTTTCTCGAGCGTGAAACATGGCTCGGAGCTCCTGGACCTCTCTTCTCGCTTCGCGGGCCTCGTCCACGGCGGTGGGGTTCGTTGTTTCAGGAGGCTCGTTGCCCGGGTTTGGTGCCGCCGAATTCGAGTCCGCATTGACCGCGGGACCCGCGCTTGTTTGGCCAAGCGTCCTTTCTTGCAGAGCTGGAAGGGTCGCTTTAATCTCGTCTACAGACTTGACCAAAGCAAGCAATATGGCTTCGAGACTGTCGATGCGTTGGCGATCACTGGAACCTCCTTGGCTACTGTCTGTCATGAATACCGTCTTCACATGAGGAGAAATAGACAGAACGGTGGAGGAAGCGCCCTCCGAATCGTACCACTGTAGTGAGAAGTCATTGGGGTATGTGGGAATGTCCTCCTCTGGTTCGGACTCAGAAGGAACAGTACCCGCAGTCTCCGAGTTTGCCTCGTCGGGGTTTGCTGCATCTGATGGGAGAGTTGTTTCCCCTGGTCGTCTTCTTGGAACATCGGATTGTCGTGGAGGCTTGGAGGAGTGCTACCCCCAGTCCCAGCAACCCCCAGTGGTGTGGACGACGAATCTCCCATTGTAGCAGATTTTGTCTTAGAACGGGTGCCTTGGAAAACTCCGGTGGCGGGCACCCGTTTAGACGACAGTCTTTTAGTCATAGTGGTTGATATCTTCGGGCTAGGAGCACTGGTCTTCTTCCCTCTCCCATCGGTGGGGACTTTCTGAGCAGAGTTGCAAGAGACGATGGGAAGTGCCTCGTCTTCTGAAGATGGCTGTTGCAGTCTTTGAAAGACGGACTACCGGTTTTCTCGCACCATCGCGTTATTACAGCAGCAGTTGATGATGACTTGGGTGCAGTGACGCCCGTGGGAGGACTTTTTGCACCCCGATGTGTCTTCTCTTTCTTTGCGTTTGTGGAGGATGGCCTCACGCAAGTCAGACTGGTCTGAATCGACCATGCTTGCTTCCGGGATTTTGGGAGACTTTTGTGCACTTCTCTGTCCGTTTGCCACCGGGAGCTGGACTCGAGTGGTTCTGTACAACTTCCCATCTGAGGCCCGCATAACGATATGCGGGACGCTCAGATAATCAGAGACAGGATCAGCGGACCGAGCGTGCCAAGCTCGCGCTGCCCTAGACTTCTTCGCTCTAGTGCGTAAAGGCACATAGTAGGAAGAGTCTAGGTGATGTTGGAGAGAGTCAGACATATCTTCTTGGGAGCACAAGAGATCAGGACCATAATACAGGCGGTCGAAGACAGAGCCGCGCGGGGTAGGCGTCATGCTGCCATTTTCAACAATCTTCATGCGGCTGGCAGACGTAGCCGCATAGGCTTTCTTCATGCGGCTGGAAGTCTCAGCCGCATGAGTCTTCTTTATGCGGCTAGATGATCTGGTCGCATAGACTTTCTTCATGCGGCTGGTAGATCCACCCGCATGAGCCTCCTGCATGCGGTTGGCAAATTTGGCCACAGGAGTGCTCGGCTTCTTCTTGGGGCGCATAGAGTTGCTCTTTGTCTCTGCAAGTCCAGTATCGTAGTGCTTTCCTCTGCCGGACTTGGGGACAGCAGAGTTCTCTACGGCTCGAAGTAGAGCCGTATGAGAGTCGCCTTCGCCGTCTTGGGTAGCAGAGAGTACCCCGTCCAGAGCTTGTGGAGGAGCAAATAATTTTGGCCTCCACTCGCAACGAGCTTTTTTTGTGCGGGTTCGCTTCTGGATTAGGCCGGCACTTCCTTCAGAGAGCATTTCTTCAAACGTCTGTTGGTCGAAGCGGACGACCGTCTTCTGTTGTGTGGAGCCAAGTTTGGCTGCATCCGATTGCGTCACCAACTCCTCAGCCGTGGAGAAGTTTGTCCCCAGCAGAGTCGTATTGACTGCAAATTTGAGTCCGCATTGACCGCGGGACCCGCGCTTGTTTGGCCAAGCGTCCCTCCTTCCAGAGCTGGAAGGGCCACTTTAATCTCGTCTACAAACTTGACCAAAGCAAGCAATATGGCTTCGAGACTGTCGATGCGTTGGCGATCACTGGAACCTCCTTGGCTGCTGTCTGTCATGAATACCGTCTTCACATGAGGAGAGATAGACGGAGCGGTGGAGGAAGCGCCCTCCAAATCGTACCCCTATAGTGAGAAGTCATCGGGGTATGTGGGAATGTCCTCCTCTGGTTCGAACTCAGAAGGAACAGTACCCGCAATCTCCGAGTTCGCCTCGTCGGGGTTTGCTGCATCTGATGGGAGAGTTGTTTCCCCCTGCTCGTCTTCTTGGAACATCGGATTATCGTGGAGGCTTGGAGGAGTGCTACCCCCAGTCCCAGCAACCCCCAGTGGTGTGGACGACGAATCTCCCATTGTAGCAGATTTCGTCTTAGAACGGGTACCTTGGAAAACTCCGGTGGCGGGCACCCATTTAGATGACAGTCTTTTAGTCATAGTGGTTGATATCTTCGGGCTAGGAGCACAGGTCTTCTTTCCTATCCCATCGGCGGGGACTTTCTAAGCAGAGTTGCAGGAGACGACGGGAAGTGCCTCGTCTTCTGAAAATGGCTGTTGCAGTCTTTGAAAGACGGACTATCGGTTTTCTCGTACCGTCGCATTATTGCAGCAGCAGTTGACGATGACTTGGGTGCAGTGACGCCCGTGGGAGGACTTTTTGCACCCCGATGCGTCTTCTCTTTCTTTGCGTTTGTGGAGGATGGCCTCACGCAAGTCAGACTGGTCTGAATCGACCATGCTTGCTCCCGAGATTTTGGGAGACTTTTGTGCACTTCTCTGTCCGTTTGCCACCGGGGGCTGGACTCGAGTGGTTCTGTACAATTTCCCATCTGAGGCCCGCATAACGGTATGCGGGACGCTCAGATAATCAGGGACAGGATCAGCGGACCGAGCGTGCCAAGCTTGCACTGTCCTAGACTTCTTCGCTCTAGTGCGTAAAGGCACATAGTAGGAAGAGTCTAGGTGATGTTGGAGAGAGTCAGACATATCTTCTTAGGAGCACAAGAGATCAGGACCATAAGACAGGCTGTCGAAGACAGAGCCGCGCGGGGTAGGCGTCATGATGCCGTTTTCAACAATCTTCATGCGGCTGGCAGACGTAGTCGTATAGGCTTTCTTCATGCGGCTGGGAGTCTCAGCCGCATGAGTCTTCTTTATGCGGCTGGATGATCTGGCCGTATAGACTTTCTTCATGCGGCTGGTAGATCTACCCGCATGAGCCTCCTGCATGTGGTTGGCAGATTTGGCCACAGGAGTGCTCGGCTTCTTCTTGGGGCGCATAGAGTCGCTCATTGTCCCTGCAAGTCCAGCATCGTAGTGCTTTCCTCTGCCGAACTTGGGGACAGCAGAGTTCTCTACGTCTCGAAGTGCAGCCGTATGAGAGTCGCCTTCGCCGTCTTAGATAGCAGAGAATACCCCGTCCAGAGCTTGTGGAGGAGCAAATGATTTTGGCCTCTACTCGCAGCGAGCTTTCTTTGTGCGGGTTCGCTTCTGGATCGGGCCGGCACTTCCTTCAGAGAGCATTTCTTCAAACGCCTGTTGGTCGAAGCGGACGACCATCTTCTGTTGCGTGGAGACAAGTTTGGCTGCATCCGATTGCGTCACCAACTCCTCAGCCGTGGAGAAGTTTATCCCTGGCAGAGTCGCCATCGTGTTTGCCATGAAATATAAAAGAGCAGAACAATTATCGGAGGACTGGACTTTTACTTCACGTTACAAACTCGCTTGTACAAAAAAAGCCTAGGAACGAAAGCCTAGGTACAGCAGTCTAAGTACAATTGTTTATTTTAGATTCTGGGGGGTGACGATAGAGGCTCGGGAAAGCGACGGCCGCTCTGCCTTACTCCTTGGACGATCGGTATGCAGCCTTGGCTTCAGAAGATTGCTCGGCGTTGAAGAAATGCTCTATTTGCTCTCTCTCTGCTTTTTCTCTCCAAGTATGTGGTGCTCTCTCTGATCTCGAAAAGTCCTCCTTTCTGTATGTATGTGTTCGTGTGTCTCTGTTGCAAGGGAATGGCACCCTGCTATTTATAAGAATGGGGGGACCTCATTAGGGTTTACATTGATTGTCCCTTAAAGTGGCGACGGCCTGTTGATCGATCAATCTGAGCCATTAATTTTGAGTGTAATAGATCTGGGCCATTGATATGGATTATGCCAAATCCTCTCAGTAATTAATGCTGATTGGAATAAATCTCCATGATGATGATCTACTGATGTCTGTGAATCTGAATGAATAAATTTAATTTATTCTCCTGCCACGTGTCCCAGATTATTGGGATTTGACCTAATATTTGATTGCAGTAAATCTAGAAAATTGATTGGCTTTATGACACGTGTCCCAGGAGTCACTGAGCCGCATAAGGATTGAGCCGCATAAGCCTGGCCACGAGTCAGGGCTGCCTGGGGAGTGGCCTCCGAGTCTTCGAACCACATGATAATCTGGACCATACAATGGATAGTAAGCCGCATGGAGATGATCCTTGTGAGCCGCATAGGGCTGATCCTTGTGAGCCGCATAGGGCTGCGTCTGCTTGAGCCGTATAGGGCTGTCTCGATCTGGGCCGCATAGGACAACTTCAGCCTAAGCCGCATGGGGAGTCTCCGCTCGAGCCGCATATGACTGTCCACGTGTCTATGCTGCATGGTATTTTCTGGATCTCGGTGGGGGGTCATGTCAGAGATTTTCTTTGATTTCCTAGGATTCTGTCATTATGACAGAGTCATAATTGCCTCTTTATGTTAGGCCTGTCGTTTCGTCAGAGTGGTCAGCCGTCCAAGCAATTAATGCAGTACAGTACGGAGGGGAGAACTGTTTGCAAGCCACGTGTCTTCTCTTCTGAGCCGCATGGAGATCACAGAGCCGCATAAACTCGTTGAGCCACATGGGTCTTCTGAGCCGCATGGGGTTTCCTGGCCGCATGGCTCTTTCTTTATTATTTTCCTTGCTTCTACAATTATGATAAATGAATGAGTAATCAGTCACTTCAATTTTTAAGGGAGAGACATTGAATGAATGAATGGTCGTTCAAACTCTTAAAGAAAAGAATAAATGAGTGAATAGTCACGTCAGTTTCGGAAAGGGACAATGAATGGTCAGTTATAAGTGAATGAACAGTTATAAATGAACGAACTGTTGCGCTTCTTTCCAAAAGTTACATCAGTTCTCGAGGCTGATTACCTATTTGTTTTGCCTATAAAAAGAACAAAACTTTTGTAGATATTGACAATCTCTTTCCCTTCTGTACGAAATTGTCTTCCAAAGATTTACATGCTCCGAAGATCGAAGAAGAAACCGAGATACTCCCTACTGAGCCTCCCGTGCCTTCTCAAAAAGAAAGAGGCGAAGGCTCAACTGTTCCTCCTACGCCAAGACAGGATTTGATCTCCAAGTTAGTGGAACCCGGAAAGACTGCCGAAGAAGAGGCATTGAGGATGGCTGCTTGTAAGTTTCTTGTGAGTTCAGACAATGAGATGTTTGAACTGTTGGCAAACTATGTATTTAATCATGAAGGATCAGGGCCTCCTCCCCATCCTTAATATTTATGTAATTCCATGAATAAAATGAACTTTTATTTACATCATGTTTCTGAAATAAAGTACATTTTGTCTTTATACATAATATTTCTTAAGAAACTTGCCATTGATAGGCATCATAGCAACTCTGCCATCCATATCTGTTAATTGATAGGCTCCATTGGAGAAGACTTTGTTTACCACATACGGCCCTTCCCACTTTACCTCGAACTTGCCTTTGCTCATATGTATCATAGTCATAGGACGTCTGACTGTGAGAACCAACTCACCTTCTTGAAATGTCCGCACTCTAACTTTGCGATTGAAAGCTTTTGAGATCTGGGTTTGAGAAAGCTCAATATGCTGTTGAGCCAGTAACCTTTTCTCATCGAGCGCCTCCAACTCTTGAAGCCGAAGACGATCATTGTTTTCTGTAGTAAGTTCGTTAGCAATAGCGATCCTCAATGATGGAATTTGAATTTCCAGGGTTAGGACAACTTCACATCCATATACTAGAGAAAAAGGTGTGCAACCTGTAGGATTACGGACAGTAGTGCGATATGTCCATAGACATTCTCCAAGTTTATCACTCCAACTACGTTTGTTGATAGAGACAAACTTTTTGAGGAGTTTGATAATGTTCTTGTTGAATGCTTCAGCCAACCCGTTAGGCGCAGGATTATAGGCAGTCGAGGCAACATTATTGATTCTGTTGTCATCACAGAACCTATTAAACTTTTGGCTGATGAACTGCGGTCCATTATCATGGATGATTCGGCGAGGGACACCAAACCTGTATATCACATGATGTTTGATGAAGTTGATGACACTACTCGTTTTAACTTCAGCCATTGGTATAGCTTATGCCCACTTGGAGAAATAATCAGTTATAGCTAAGATGAACCGATGCCCTTTAGATGAAGGAGGATTGATATGGCCAATTATATCCATGCCCCAAGCTTCAAAAGGCCATAAGGCAGCAGTCGGATAAAGAAATTCCGATGGTTGGTGAATAAAATCTGCATGAATCTGACACGCACGACATTTCCTTGCATAGTCAACAGCGTCTGATACCATAGAGGGCCAATAGTAGCCCATACGTCAAATACGATCTTGTATTTAGGACCAAGCTGATGTGCTCCACAAACGCCATCATCAGCTTCACGTAATATTTGCTTTGCTTCATCACTGGCGAGACATCTCAAAAGTATCCCATCAAAAGTTCTTCGATAGAGAGTTTTAGTAGTGTGATTATAATAGAATCGAAGTGATCGGCAACGAATACTTATAGCTTCCTTAGGATCTTCTGGCAAGATGTCATGTACTACAAAATCAATGAAAGGTGCTCTCCAGTCCTCACAAGTGAAGTTAACTTCAGTTAGGTTGCTGAATTCAATGTTGTGGTTCTTTTCAACACAGAATAGTTTTCTATTAGAGATAACAACCATTTGTTGTCTTTTGACTGGAATTGCCAATACCGCAGCTAGGTTAGCTAAGGCATCAGCTTCTGTATTGCATGCGCGACGTACATGTTCGTTGAAGAACCCTTTGAATGAAGAAGCTATCCTGGTTGCTGCTTCATGGTATGGTACTAAATCTTGATGTTGGACTTCATATATGCCTCTAACTTGATTAACAATCAGCTTAGAATCGCCATATACTTCAAGATATTCAATATTCAATTGCTTGGCTAATTGAGTCCAATGAGCAAGGCATTGTATTCTGCCACATTGTTAGAGCATGATTTGTCTAAAGAATAGGCCCTTTGAATAGTTAATCCATCAGGTGAAACAAGAATAATTCCTACTCCAGCTACAAGGGTACCTCCAGGTCCAATTCTAGAGGCTCCATCAAAGAACAACCTCCAGGTAGGAAAGTCTTCTGAGATCGTATTTGATTCTAATATTTTGTCCGGAATCTCATCATAGAGTTTAGATGTCTCAGGGACAGGATGAGCTGCTAAGAAGTCAGCAAGTGCTTGGCCTTTCATAGACTTTTGAGGAACATAAACTATATCATATTGTGCTAGTAATATGACCCATGTGGCAAGCCTAGAATTGAGTGTGCTTCGCTTCTTCATTAAGACTCGAAGAGGATTGACTCGGGATATGACATGAATAGTTTGGCCTATGATGTAATGCCTTGTCTTCTGAACAGCAAACATTAAGGCTAAACATTCCTTCTCTACTGGACTATAACGATGTTCAGCTCCAATCATTGTTCGGCTAAGATAGTAGATGGCTTGTTCATGACCTCCCTTGTTCTTTTGAGCCAGCAAAGCTTCCAATAAATGATCCATTGCTCGGACATACATTAAGAAGGGTATTCCTGAGATTGGTGGTACAAGAACCGGTGGACTCATTAAATACCGCTTTATGTCGTCAAATGCTCGTTGACATTCTTCCGTCCAAACGAAAGATACACCTTTCTTCATTAATTGAGTAAATGGTCTATAACGTCCAGATAAATTCGAAATGAACCGCCTGATGTACGCAAGTCGACCTTGGAATCCTCATAGCTCTTTTAGGTTGCGTGGAGGACGCATCTTTTGAATGGCTTTCATCTTCTCGGGATCAACGTGTATACCTTTAGAGGTAATGACGAAGCCGAAAAACTTACCACTAGAGACACCCAAGAAAGACTTGGTGAGGTTCATTTTGAGTTGATGTTGGCGCATTAGATTGAAGATAGTTCTTAAATCTTGAATGTGATCTTCTTTGAGACGACTTTTAACAGCAATATCGTCAACATAGTATTCGACAGTCTTTCGCAGATGATCGCAAAAAATAGTACTCGTAGCCGGCTGGCAAGTTGCACCAACGTTCTTAAGACCAAACGGTATGACCGTATAACAGTACACACCACGAGGCGTACGAAACAAAGTATGTTTCTCATCTTCAGGATTCATCCGGATCTGATTATATCTAGAAAACCCATCCATGAAAGAAATTCGTTCGAATCCACATGTATTGTCGATCATGACATCAGTAATCGGAAGAGGGAACTCGTCTTTAGGGCAAGCATCATTGAGATCCCGAAAGTCTATGCAAACTCGAACCTTTTCGGTCTTCTTCATGACTGGTACAACGTTCGCTACCCAGTCAGGATGCTGTTCTTCTCTGATAAAATCGTAAGCTATAAGCTTTTTGACTTCATCAACAATTATATCCATTATTTCAAGCTTGAATCGTCGTTTTTGTTGTTTGACCGGCTTGGCATTCGACAGAATGTTAAGCTTGTGAGTTGCAACTTGAGGATCTAATCCCGGCATATCTTCGTACTCCAGGCGAAGACATCAATATATTCACGAATAAGATGAATTA
The DNA here is from genome assembly GCA_029216955.1 of Iris pallida. Taxonomy (NCBI): domain Eukaryota; kingdom Viridiplantae; phylum Streptophyta; class Magnoliopsida; order Asparagales; family Iridaceae; genus Iris; species Iris pallida. The sequence goes on along the minus strand of JANAVB010040817.1, from coordinate 13,035,894 downwards.
ACTCTTGTTTATCATCTTCTGAGAGATTTTTGCTAATGAAGATTGGTCGTGATACACCCTCCTCTCCAATATCGATTTGGGCAAGTTGATCTTCAGTAGGTGGTTCTTGTTGTTCGAAATGAAGTTTCCACTGATTGTCTATCTTTTGTGCCCAAAGGTCCACTTCAGGAGCTTCTTCAATGTCATCTTCATCTTCTTCTGAGAATTCGGCGGACACCATGTTAGAATATACTATCACCCTATGAACATGACCAATGCTGGTGTCAGAATCCTATGAAATAGAATCAGAAGAGTTAGATCGTTCTTCTTCATCAGATTCAGAAGGTTCTGGAGTTGGGAGAGGTGAAGCATAACCTAAGCCCCGCTTCGATTTACTGTGGTATTATTGTGATTTCCCTTTTGGAACAACAATACGAAGGGGAGTCCGCCTTCCTTTACCATTGTTGAGGCCTGTTCTGAAATTATAGCCCATTTTACGGATGATGGTTTTGGATTGTGGACTATAGCGGCGTAATTGTAGCCATCCTGTATCATCTCTATTATCTTTATAGAACCCAATTTTTGGTTCCTCTCTTTTGTTGAAGAATATAGGCTTTTCATCTTTCTTTCGAGACGGTACTAAGAAGTATGACTCTTGTATTAAATCTAATGATACCACATTTCGCAGAGATGATACGACTTCTATTGTAAGTGGTTTAAAGTTATCTAGCATATCCAAATAATACTGAGTATAGTAAAAGATATCGGTATACTGCAAAGGAGATGCTTTATTGATTTTTACACCATCATTTACAACAGGGACTTTAGCCTTAGCAGGCTTAGTCAGATTGATGACAAGAGGGGGAGAAGAAGAACGAGAAGGAGGAGGAAGCTTCTTGCGACGAAGATCGATTACAAGCGGCTCAGAAGAGGTGGACTCTCTTTGTTCCCGACTATCACCCTTGGGCTGCTTCTCATGGGAAGGAAGATAGATAGTCAGTGGTTTGGAAGACTGAGGACATAAGGTGCGTCCTTTGACGGGAATCACCAGGGTATCATTTGGCACACTCTTCTGTTCTTCATCCGTGTCCATTGCTAGTACTACCTTCATGAATTCTTCCTTGTACATGCGAGAATTGTTACAGTATGCTTCAACCCCTTTGAAAGGATTCAGATCTGCAACCTCTTTTTGGACTTCTCCATTACCATCCACATATTTGAAACATTGATGGAGCGTAGAGGGTACAATATTGTGTTCATGGAGGAATGGCCTTCCCAACAAAGCGTTGTATGAGCCATGATTGTCAATAACATAGAAAGTTACTTTTGTACGAAGATTGCCAATTTGAAGTTTTAGGCGTATCTTCCCCAAAGGTTCACTTCTTCCTTGATTAAACCCCAGGATGGTGGTGATAGTCGTAGAAAGGTTATGTACTGGGATCTTCAAAGCATCCCGTAAAGACTTCGGTATGATGCTAAGTGCGGACCCTGGGTCAATCAGAATGCGATCGACTTTTATGGTGTCCACATACCCCGTGAAATAGAGAGGACGATCATGACAGTTGTCTTCTAACAACATGTCATCTTGTGTAAAAGTGATATTAGACATTAATTCAAATACACTATGACAATGTGCACAGCAGACTGGTTCCTTTTCAGGTTTCTTGAGAAGAGTAAGACATGCGTCAGCCTGTATCAAGGCTTCACTGAACGTCTCTCTAGTCTCTTTTGAGAGACGTAAGAGTTCAATGATTGACAATCTTGCTGGAGTATTGGCCAATTGAGCCAATATGTCAAAATTATAAGGCTTCTCAAGTCCGAGAGATGAGGACTTCTTCAATGCTTTATCAAAGCGGACAGGTTATTTTCCTTTGTCAGCTGCTGTTGGTTTAGGAGGAGATGGTCCGACCACCGACAAGGATGTGGATGGTATATTTTTGCCAGGAGAAGATGATGAAGGAGGATCATCAGGAGATTGAGCAGAGTCCTCTTGATTTTCGGAATACTCCCGAAGATAGGGTTTCCCTGATCTAGTGCCCATTAGAGTTTTTTCTTCTGTTACTGGTTCAAAGGATACCATGTTACAGTTCTTGGGTTTAGATCTGGAACGCTTCTTTTGCTTAGGAGAGGAAGGCGTTTCAAATTCAGCTACCAGATCCGGGTGAATCCACATAATCTCTCCTCTGTCAGTTGACAGCAGAACAAGACCTTCATTTTGAGAAGGTGGGAGATTTACGATCTCAAGAGTAGCCCTTGGAATGGGGACAACACCATCTTGCACAAGTTGTGGTAGAAAATCACCGAATTGTAAAGAAACTACATTAGCAGTCACCGTTTTCTCATCCTGTTGCAGAGTAATTGCTCCAGAGTTGACCAACTCTTAGATTTTACCCTTGAGCACATAACATGCTCTGGTTGGATGCCCAATAAATCTGTGATAAACACAGTATTTAGGGTGATCAGTTTTACCTACTTCTTCTGGCCGTTTTGCTTCTGGAATCTGAAGCTTATTGCTTTTGATCAAGCAATCAAAGATGCTTAAAGTATCATCTTCATTAAAAGAATATTCTTCTTTTGGACGAGTCGAATTCTATGGTGGTGCTGATGGAGTGGATTCCGTCTGAGTGACGTTGACAGCCAAAGATTCCTTACCTTTAAGATTAATGGCCAATGTATCTTTACTCTTGCGTTACTCTGACGATTACTACCCCCAAGTGTAGAATGTTCATCTTGATTAGGATGAATCATTTGGACTCCTAACTGCTTGAACTTTTCGGCACTGACCTCGACTGCTTTGGCATTGACAATGAAACAAGGCCAATCCTGGAATTGTGTAGATCATGTGCACATACTGATAATAGACAACAAGTTTGATTTGCAAGTGTCTATTGTTACAGCAGATGGAGTTCCTAAAGGCATTTTGAGTGCCTCTCGGCAGAATCTTTCAATGAAACTCTCTGTAGATTCATTATGCCTCTGTTTAATCTTAATGAGGGCACCCCTAATTTTTTTTATTTAAGATTTATTTAAAAAGTCTTCAAAATGAATTTATGCAAATTATGGTTTTTTTATTATTATTAAATAATGTTTAATATTTGTATAATTTTCTGGACCCAGATAAGGGGTGCAGTATATGTCTGCCAAAATCATCATGGAATTATTATTATTATTATTATTATTATTATTATTATTATTATTATTATTATTATTATTATTATTATTATTATTATATCTTTATTATTAGTGTATTCTTAGGAATTAATTCAATATCTACTTTTAGTTATTTATTAGCATTGATTGTAATATCAAGTAAATTTATATATATATATATATATATATATATATATATATATGTACATGTGTTTAATTATATTACATATTTGGTATGATAATATTTTAAATTGTGACTTAGGTTTAAATAGATTTTTGAGGTATATATATAGATATATACATATATATATATATATTTATAAATAAATATATGTTTTATAATAAAGGAAAAAAATAAGGGGAGACTTGGAACAGTGCGTAGCACTGTTCCTTTTTCTCCTTCCAGGATGGAACCCGACACCCCCTAAAAACGAACTGCTCAGCAGCAGCAGCTGCAAAGGATTAAACCCGATCCCTACCTAATCTAAACCAAATCCTCGTAATCTTTTAAACTCCTTTGTTCCTATCATATCCCAAATCAATTCTCCACTGGATTGATTGAAACCAAATTTAAATCGAATTCAAATTCGATTTATTTTAACCTCACGCACACGTTGGAGCAAAAACTCTATTTCCACAAAAAAAATCAACCTTATCGTGCTCGAGTCTCTTGATCCCGGAGTCAACTCTTGACTCCCGATGAACTGTGACACCCTTGCATACCTCCCTGACCGACTGCCACCAACGCAAGCCACCAGAGTCGCCGCAACACAACGACGAACGCTCGAAACAGGAAGCTCTGTTTCAGACCCGAAGCCGAGGTACTCTCCTTCCCGATCCAGTTTATCCTTCGATGTTCGACCGTTTTACGATCCGTAAAATTTTACGGAGAGTCTAGATGACCATCTGTCGACCCTTTCAATTAGATCGTACTGGTCCTCTCTGGATCATTCATAAAAGATTTTGAAATATCAAGAAAACTCACAAGTTGAAGGATCAAAACCTGTTTTTCGAAACCAAGATTGGAAGGCAATTTTTAGCCGGCCCGTCGACAATTTTGAAATTATGTTTGTTTAGATGTACAGACAACATATACAAGATGGAAACCCCACTGGTAGTTTGATTCTCATTGATTATATTGTGTTTATTTCGGCCTCAAAGTTTCGAAAAAATCAGAATTTAAAACAGTAAAATTTAACAAAATTAACCGATACGGCGTGCGACCCGACAAACCGGGCGACGTGGTCGCGCGTTATACGCATCGAAAGGCGCGTATGGACGTTGCGGATGTGTGGGAACTGACGGAACTCAGTTTCGTCGCGTGTGCGTGACGAAACCAACGCGTATCCGTCGAGATACCCCCGTATCGGCGTTTTGCAAACTTGCCTATAACTTCGTGTACGGTCGTCGGATCGAGACAAAACTTGCGCCAACAGGTCCGAATCGAAAATTTGGTCCTGTGTGCCAAGTTTGGTTCGATTCTGAGAAGGTCGAATCGGAACCCATTTTGGCGGGCCCGCGACCCACTCAAACGAGTGAATTTGTACACGGCTCATCGGAATCCAAAACTGGACATACCGTTGAGTTTCTCTCATCAAACTGAAATCGTAGACATGTAGTTTGACGACTTTAGAGACCATAGACCTTGGCACGCGTTTCGGTGCGAAGCGGGTCCAACGGTGGATATCGTTTTGATCCGAAATTACGATTTTACTCCTGTTCCAGAATTTGACTTTTGGACAGGCATTTCCTAGGTATATCTTGTACACCGAGTGCATTTTTTATGTTTGTTTCAGCGTCCGGAGTTGTTTGGAGATTGTGACGTTTCTTTGCTGACATTGTGATTTCTTGGGATTGTCACTTTGCACCATCAGGCAAGACACATTGCCATTTGCTGTTTAATTATTTTAGCTCATATTTTATGCATTATTTATTTTCTTTATTCAAAATAAACTGTGATACATGGAATAACCTGTTAGAACTTACTGTTCTTTTATATTTTGCTATGTATTATTTTTCTTACACATTAAACCTAGATTTAAGGGACCACCTTTGTGTGTTGCATTCATGGCCTTGACACGTTGTACCACGAAGTTGTGTGTCGCATGTAGAACACGAAAGTGCGTGATTGGCTGGCCACCAGTACGTACAAGCCGTGCGATAGGAATAACCGCTAATAGAGGTTGCATGATAGTTTGACTTAGCGGTTATAGAGTTAGCATTGGGCGGGAAAAACATGATTGGAAGTTGACTACCACCCTATCTATCGTAGACTCGCTCGCTACTGAGGAACGATAGGTAGACTATATGCTATAGAATCGCTCGATACTGAGGAATAGTATATGGTGTTGTGACTCGCTACTGAGGTACTGCATTGGTATTTTCTTGACTTGACCGGGTCGTCATGCGACCATGAACTGTTCTTAAAACTGCATTCACCTAGAGTTGGTTAGGCGTCCTTATCCGTTAGGTACGAGTACCTTTGGTTTGGGTACTTGTATCTGACCGTGGCTTGGAACAATAACTTGTCGCGGATTAGTTCGTCACATCTTGTCCTTGTTTGGTTGTAGGTGTGATTTACTACTTCGATGAGAAGGTATTGAACCTTGTTGGGGTCCGGATACCATATTGGATTCATAGTATGAAAAGATACGTCACCGTGAATTAGTTTACCATCTCCTGTCCTTGTTTGGTTGGGGGGATGGTACGCTCGTTCAGTAGGTGCGTATTAGACCATGTTATAATTCGATTTACTTATTTATTTGAGCAATATTTATTCAGTTTCTATGGCATGATATTATGTGTCTTGTTACGTCCCTCTGAGGACCTGGTTATCTCTCCAGGTGTGTATGCTTCTGTGATATTGCAGGTGTTCTAGTCGAGGCCATGATCTTCTCCATCCTTTCGAAGATGATTGCACCTGGCTATTCTTGTTATTTCATCTATTCCTCCTTGTACCTTTTATTTGAGATAGTTGGTAGTGGACTTTGTCTCCGCCCAACTAATGTATACATGACAAATTCAAAGTTGTTTTTATATCATTTATTTATCTAGTGGATGAGATTAGTTATTATGGTTCTACTGCATTTTACAGCTTATGTATTCATACGAGGTTTCCATATATTAGAGTATACTTCGTATGTATACAGCTGGCATGTCTACGTTCATAGTCCTACGTATTTTGGGACTGGGGCGTTACATGTTTTTGTGGTGGCCCGTACAGGTCAAGATAAATTATTTGGTTACTTTACCGTACCAAGCAAGCCTGCGAATAGGATTAGAAGTCTAGGATCTCATCCACATACTTGACCTCCTATCTCGATTCCATCTTCAAACTCTCACTTGACTCATTGATTGCATCTTGCTTGATCCTTCTATCGTAAATCTCATCTTTCCACGGGCTGGGGACGAAATTGTTGGAGGAAATACGAGTTAAAATATTAATGGAGGGCCACAAAGGTAGCCCTAATGAGTTAGAAGTATTCCACACTAATTGTCATGTCACTTATGACCATGATAGTAGTATATACACAAGTGTTGTTAGTCATCTACCAAACTACGTGACTATATTTCCACCTTGACTTACTCGACCTTCCTTCAATTCTAGATCTTTTAATTGCGACCTTCTAACCCATTTGCAATTTGAAAGGTGATTTAATGGTTCCTTAACTGTATTCATCTAGGAGACTATCTTCTCTCCGGGATGGTGTTCCTAAAATATTTTTACTGAATTCTTTAATTTATTTTATTTCATGATTTAACTTGATCTTATTTATTTTTGTGCATTAATTACCACTTCGTGAACTCCCACTTTCTATTTTAGATCTTTTGGCGTCCCTTACCGTGACTTGGATATTTGGAGCACAACACTAGACTTTTTCTTCCAACAAAATTTTATATGTAAGACCTAGACGAGCCCACCTTCCTGTAGACATAACATGTCCCCCTAGAATACGTCCTTGTACACTATTTTTATGATATGACCTTCTGGTCAAAATGGCCAAACTATAATCCTTACCATGATACCAATATATTTTTCGACCACGGATAGGGATTCAACCTCGACTCAATTCTTTCGACCCGATATGTGATTTTGTTCTACTTAATTACTTAAATGCTTAAATTTGTGATTTATCTTGATTGCTTAACCCATGGTCCCATCCCATTACTAGTTTCACTCTTGTAAGTTGGATAGAATACCTCACGGCCCAACAAAGCTTTTGTCCCTGTGACCCATGTTGATAAGTTTGCTTAGACTATAAGTTCAGAGGACCCTAACTTAGTTAGTCAACCAAAACAACTGTATAGGCCCAAACTTCGGGAAAGCCTTAATTTTAAAAGATTTTGGACTATTTAAAATTCCTTCATCAGAACCTCCCTTGCTCATATTTTGACTATCTCATGCTGCTAATGTAGCTTCAGTTTTGCAAGCTTATTTCGTTATCAAGCTTGATCATGACATATTTTATTGGGTGCACCCACTAACATATTGTCTAATCAGAACCGGTGCATGATGGTCTGATCAACCTATTGCACTTTGGTTCGCTTATCATATATTATTTTATGCGGATGGAGACATAGTTAAACCTGCCTTAGAGTCTCATCCCGACAGCATTGACAACTATCTTTTGGATTATTTTCGTCGCCTATGAACTTCTTATTCGTACTCAATAGCATCGTCTTGAACCCTTTATTGTTCTTGTCTTTTACTTATTTTAGAGAGACAAGACACTGTACTTGATAGATAGACCCAAGGTATCACTTTAGTCATGTGGCGATATCCTCGCCTTAAACTACTCCTTCTACCCCTCAACCCCCATCTACCCTATTATTTATAAAATTTCGAGGGCAAAATTCTTGTAAGTTGGGTAGGATGTAAAACCCCTAATTTTTTATTTTAGATTTATTTAAAAAGTCTTCAAAATGAATTTACGCAAATTAAGGTTTTTTTATTATTATTAAATAATGTCTAATATTTGTATAATTTTCTGGACCCAGATAAGGGGTGCAGTGTATGTCTGCCAAAATCATCATGGAATTATTTATTATTATTATTATTATTATTATTATTATTATTATTATTATTATTATTATTATTATTATTATTATTATTATTATATCTTTATTATTAATGTATTCTTAGGAATTAATTCAATATCTACTTTTAGTTATTTATTAGCATTGATTGTAATATCAAGTAAATTTATATATATGTACATGTGTTTGATTATATTAGATATTTGGTATGATAATATTTTAAATTGTGACTTAGGTTTAAATAGATTTTTGAGGTATATATAGATATATATATATATATATATATATATATATATATATATATATATATATATATATATTTATAAATAAATATATGTTTTATAATAAAGAAAAAAATAAGGGGAGACTTGGAACAGTGCGTAGCACTGTTCCTTATTCTCCTTCCAGGATGGAACCCGACCCCCCCTAAAAACGAACTGCTCAGCAGCAGCAGCTGCTGCAAAGGTTTAAACCCGATCCCTACCTAATCTTCACCAAATCCTTGCAATCTTTTAAACTCCTGTGTTCCTATCATATCCCAAATCAATTCTCCACTGGATTGATTGAAACCAAATTTAAATTGAATTCAAATTCGATTTATTTTAACCTCACGCACACGTTGGAGCAAAAACTCTATTTCCACAAAAAAAATCAACCTTAACGTGCTCGAGTCTATTGATCCCGGAGTCAACTCTTGACTCCCGACGAACTGTGACACCCTTGCGTACCTCCCTGACCGACTGCCACCAACGCAAGCCACCGGAGTCGCCGCAACACAACGACGAACGCTCGAAACAGGGAGCTCTGTTTCAGACCCGAAGCCGAGGTACTCTCCTTCCCGATCCAGTTTATCCTCCGATGTTTGACCGTTTTACGATCCGTAAAATTTTACGGAGAGTCTAGATGACCATCTGTCGACCCTTTCAGTTAGATCGTACTAGTCCTCTCTGGATCATTCATAAAAGATTTCGAAATATCAAGAAAACTCACAAGTTGAAGGATCAAAACCTGTTTTTTGAAACCAAGATTGGAAGGCAATTTTTAGCCGGCCCGTCGACAGTTTTAAAATTATGTTTGTTTAGATGTACAGACAACATATACAAGATGGAAACCCCACTGGTAGTTTTGATTCTCATTGATTAGATTGTGTTTATTTCGGCCTCAAAGTTTAGGAAAAATCAGAATTTAAAACAGTAAAATTTAACAAAATTAACCGATACGGCGTACGCCCCGACAAACCGGGCGACGTGGTCGCGCGCTATATGCATCGAAAGGCGCGTATGGACGTTGCGGATGTGTGGGAACTGACGGAACTCAGTTTTGTCGCGTGTGCGTGACGAAACCAATGCGTATCCGTCGAGATACTCCCGTATCGGCGTTTTGCTAACTTGCCTATAACTTCGTGTACGGTCGTCGAATCGAGACGAAACTTACGCCAACAGGTCCGAATCAAAATTTTGGTCCTATGTGCCAAGTTTGGTTCGATTCTGAGAAGGTCAAATCGGAACACATTTTTGGCGGGCCCGTGACCCACTTAAACGGGCAAATTTGTACACGGCTCATCGGAATCCAAAACTGGACATACCGTTGAGTTTCTCTCCTCAAACTGAAATCGTAGACATGTAGTTTGACGACTTTAGAGACCATAGACCTTGGCACGCGTTTCGGTGCGAAGCGGGTCCAACGGTGGACATCGTTTTGATCCGAAATTACGATTTTGCCCATGTTCCAGAATTTGACTTTTGGACAGGCATTTTCTAGGTATATCTTTTACACCGAGTGCATTTTTGATGTTTGTTTCAGCGTCCGAAGTTGTTTGGAGATTGTGACGTTTCTTTGCTGACATTGTGATTTCTTGGGATTGCCACTTTGCACCATCAGGCAAGACAGCTTGCCATTTGCTGTTTAATTATTTTAGCTCATATTTTATGTATTATTTATTTTCTTTTTGCAAAATAAACTGTGATACATGGCATAACCTGTTAGAACTTACTGTTCTTTTATATTTTGCTATGTATTATGTTTCTTACACATTAAACCTAGATTTAATGGACCACCTTTGTGTGTTGCACTCATGGCCTTGACACGTTGTACCACGAAGTTGTGTGTCACATATAGAACACGGAAGTGCGTGATTGGCTGGCCACCAGTACGTACAAGCCGTACGATAGGAATAACCGCTAATAGAGGTTGCATGATAGTTTGACTTAGCGGTTATAGAGTTAGCATTGGACGGGAAGAACATGATTGGAAGTTGACTACCACCCTATCTATCGTAGACTCGCTCGCTACTGAGGAACGATAGGTAGACTATATGCTATAGACTCGCTCGATACTGAGGAATAGTATATGTGTTGTGACTCGCTACTGAGGTATTGCATTGGTATTTTCTTGACTTGACCGGGTAGTCATGCGACCATGAACTGTTCTTAAAACTGTATTCACCTAGAGTTGGTTAGGCGCCCTTATCCGTTAGGTACGATTACCTTTGGTTTGGGTACTTGTATCTGACCGTAGCTTGGAACAATAACTTGTCGCGGATTAGTTCGTCACATCTTGTCCTTGTTTGGTTGTATGTGTGATTTACTACTTCGATGAGAAGGTATTGAACCTTGTTGGGGTCCGGATACCATATTGGATTCATAGTATGGAAAGATACGTCACCGTGAATTAGTTTACCATCTCCTGTCCTTGTTTGGTTGGGAGGATGGTACGCTCGTTCAGTAGGTGCGTATTGGACCATGTTATAATTCGATTTACTTATTTATTTGAGCAATATTTATTCAGTTTACATGGCATGATATTATTGGTCTTGTTACGTCCCTCTGAGGACCTGGTTATCTCTCCAGGTGTGTGTGCTTCTGTGATATTGCAGGTGTTCTAGTCGAGGCTATGATCTTCTCCATCCTTTCGAAGATGATTGCACTTGGCTAGTCTTGTTATTTCATCTATTCCTCCTTGTACCTTTTATTTGAGATAGTTGGTAGTGGACTTTGTCTCTGCCCAAATAATGTATACATGACAAATTCAAAGTTTTTTTTATATCATTTATTTATCTAGTGGATGAGATTAGTTATTATGGTTCTACTGCATTTTACAGCTTATGTATTCATACGAGGTTTCCATATATTGGAGTATACTTCGTATGTATACAGCTGGCATGTCTACGTTCATAGTCCTACGTATTTTGGGACTGGAGCGTTACATATCGCCATGTCGTTGACTTCTTCATAGAATCGTTCCAAGAACATTTGCTTGAAACTAGCAAAAGAAGTGATGCAGCCATCAGGCAGGCTACGATACCAGTCGTATGTTGTGCCAACTAAACAACTGACGAACACTCTGGTAAGGAGAGCATCATTTGGCTGTAATTGATCAGTCATCACTTCAAATGATTGATGTACTGACTTAGAGAAGTGCTGCCATCAAACAGCACAATGGTTGGGAGCTAGGAGAAAATGGAACCTCCTTCCACTCTGTAGGATATGGTTGTTTTATACCCAGCCTCTGTAGGCCATCCTTCTGCTTGAAGGCCTCAAACTGAGTACGTAATAGTTTTACAGCCTCATTAGCATCCCCTGATGTTTGGAAATTAGTAGGCTGGTTAGAAGTGTTAGGAGGAGGAACATCGTGGTAATTACCACCCCCAGCACCGGACTGACTGGGATCAGCTTGAATTAGAACAGAAGCAACCTGAGGAGTTGGTACCCCCAGACTAGCAGGTACAGAATATGCTATAAGCTCTGGATTTATAGCTGGGTTTACAATCGGTGGCACTGTATGTTGAGCCACGATTATAGTATGCATGCTTGCAACCATCTCTGCCATGGTCTTCAATTTGTCCTCCAATGCAACAATCCGTTGCTCTTGACTGGTTGATGTAGAGGCATCTTGATCTTCCATAACGGTATATGTCGTCACTTCTCTTGCTGCTATTGATGAGATAGTTTGTTCAAAACTTTCACTATCTGCATCAAACTCTGAGAAAGAGTCTTCTCCTATATTAGCGATAGGGAGATCTTCTTGATTAAAGACACCTTGGTTCAAATGTCGGTTCCTCGATCTAGTGTATTGAAAGACACCTTCACCGGATGAATGAATCCGATCCAAGTATTGTTGACTAGGATTACGGGATGCATTACGTCTTGGACGTTTTCCACCCCCAGTACCTTGAGAAGTCATGTTGACAGAAGCATATAATAGCTCATCTTCGTCTTCTATTATATGTTCAGGAGTTGAAGCATAGTTCAGACGATCGAAGACAGATCGTCGAGTCGATTGGCAACAACAGTTGATGACGACTTCATGAAGGCAGTGGCGATTTGAAGCGCGATTTGGAGGTGAGGGAGACATCTCTGTAATTTTCTGTCTTTGTGTAAGACGTTGCCGTAAATCAGTTACAACTACAGGATGAGAAGAAGTCGGAGAAACATATTCCTTAATGATGTTAGGAACATATCTTCTATTCTTTAAATGTTTAGTTCCCTGAGTGTACATAGATGTACTCAGCTCATTAGCATAGGTGGTTGGGTCTTTCTTTTCAAACTTTGGCTTTTGGTACAGATTGGCCTTTGGCATAGGGTTCTTACGTTTCGCCAAAGTTGATACTGGTTGACGCCTATTGAGATAAGCGCGTAAATTAGAAAATTCTGATCCAGGTGTCTCTGTTTGTGATACCCTCAATTTTCCTTGCTTGGATCTTAAAATTTATAAGGTAGGAAGGTCTTGACCAAACCCCATAGGGGTAGGTAAGATACCTCTTTGGTCAGTATTCTTTCCAATATAAGAGATCCGAGGACCTTTGTTTAAAGGAATAGAATCTGACAGATCTTCCTCTGAGTCATAGACTAGGGAAGTTTGAGAAAAGACCAAAGGGTGCTTTTTCTTTATTTTGTGAAGGGCCAGCTAAGAAGCCTTTCCCTTTGTTCTGTCGTGATACCATTTTAGGCACAGATTGCGCCAATCGACGAAGTGTCAAAAGACTCTTCCCTTTGTTCTGTTTAGTGTTAGTACTAGAACATTGATTCTCCAAGTTCAGAACTTGAGAATTAGAAGAGGGAATAGCCAAAAGACTAGTTCCCTTGAGTTGCGCCAGAGTAGCAGATTATGCCTAAAGTACTGATTGCTTGGGCTGCGCCATAGTCCTACTGGCTACTAATGGCGCGTTGGCAACAACATGGGTAGTAGACTGCGCACGGGCAGTAGGAAGAGTGAATTGTGCCCTGGTAGCAGAAGCAGGCTGTACCGGAGCCATTGAGGCGGATTACGCCTTGGACACTGAGCACTCAAGTTACGCCTGGGCAACAGCAACTGCAGGAGATTTTGGAGTCCATACAGTCCTGTTCTTGGTGATAGCCATAGTGCGCTTGTTGCTATTGGCATTGATCATATTCTCGTAGGCTGTCTGGTTGACCTGAACAACCAGAGTCTTCTGCGTCTTGTCGACCGACGCAGTGTCATATTGAGATGTCACCTTCTCGTCGGAGGAGAAAGTCTTCCCCAGCAGAGTCGCCATTTTGTTTGCAAAAATAAAAATGTTTATTCCAAACTTGAAAAAGAATTAGTATAAAGTACAATAAATTCTGGGAAAGTACAACTGTAGGAATCTGATCAGAAGACGATCGCTTTATTCTTTGGACTATGTGAACTTGAAGACTGTAGCCTCTGGAGAATGCAGCAGCGATTTTGCAAGAGTTCTTGATCTCTGTGCGTATGTATCTGATGATTTCATAATGATTGGAAACTCTATTTATAGAGTTCAAAAAATAACTGTTTTAGCAGTTATTCTGATGTGCACGAGGCTAGATTGTGCCACATTGAGTTGCGCCAACCTCCTGTTGCGCCAACTTTCATTCAGTTGTTAAGTCGTGTACTAACTGTATTTAGACGCGTGGCATCATGTGATTGAGATGCGCGTAGTCGTGTACATGATAGTAGACACGTCTTAAGAGATTAGTGGCATGTCCGCCACGTCATCCTGCTTTAGAATGTAAGTTATCTCAACTTCATCAGGTTGCGCGAGCTTCGGTCAACTGTGCCTGATTGAGCCGCGCCTAGACACGTGGCAGCTTTTGAGCATAAGTCATTCGAATTGCGCCTAGGCGCAACTAAAGATTTTTTCTGGATTGCGCCTAGGCGCAACTTACGAAGTGTACAGGACAGCTGTCTACCAACTCTCCTTGAGCGGCACAATTCACGGGATTCAAAGAGATTTTCCTCGTTCACTGTGGTGTCAGTCGTCAGTGTTGTCAGGTAATGATGGCCATTAAGTGTCAGACGCCACGTAGATTTTGTCACAATAAGACTGGACGCAGTCTGATATCAGGCGTAACCTGATCAGTGGTGCAGCTTGTTCTGAGCTTCATATCAGTGGCGCAACCTGATCTTTAGGGCACAACTTGATCACTGATTAGTATGTTCAGGGCGCAACTTAATTTTTAGGCCCTACACCATGGTGTCAAGACAAGAGTTACTTAGCAAGTCCAGGTAGCTGTCGAAACAGCGTTCAAGATTATCATGTCATGTCAGGTTACTTATCGTGTCAAGAGTGCGTCACAACGGACCACTATCAAGAAATTTCATGTCAAGGTTGTTTTTCAAGAGTGCGCCTCGACGGGCCACTATCGTGTTCTTTCCCTACATTATCATGAATGGAAGAAACTTGCATAAAATAGCTAGTAACATATTCTTGAAGCCAAAGAAAAAATCTACAACTTTCATGTTGGGAGTTGGGAGAAATTCTGGCCATAATTTAGCCAAATAGGGCATAAAACAGCAAAAAATAGCCAAAATAGACACTATGCGGCTAGATACTATGCATCTATGCGAACTGGTACTATACGGCTAGGCACTATACAGCTATACGGACTGGCACTATGCGGCCAGGCACTATACAGCTATGCGGACTGGCACTATGCGGCCAGGAACTATGCAACTATACGAACTGGTACTATGCGGCCAGGCACTATGCAGCTATGCGGACTGGCACTATGCGGCCATGTACTATACAGCTGTACGGACTGACACTATACGGCCAGGCACTATGCAGCTATGCGGACTGGCACTATGCGGCCAGGCACTATTCATCGTCCCTGCCAAAACCAGGACAGATGAACATAGAAGATGTTCAAAACTTGCTTTAGCCATAACTTCCTCAAAATAAGTCGAAATCTAACTTTTCAAAGGTCAAAATTATGTAGAATCAAATTATCTATCACGTGGAACACTTAGTTTTCGAAAACAAGTAAGTTTGATAGATCAAAATTCAAAAAAATCGAAAATGGCACAAACTTATATCTATAAGAAAATATCCACCAAATTGAAAAATGCCAAGTTCTAAAGTGTCATGGAATCATGTAAGAAAGACAATGGAACAAATAGAATTAGGTTCCTCCATGAAGCAAGTTGCACTTGCCTAGGGTTTTTTAGTTGGTTCAACATGTGGAACCAACCATCAAAATAAACCAAACCAAGCCATCCAAAGCAAGTCAAGTGACCAAACAAATCCAAGGTCAACCCTAGTCAAGATACATCAAGGCAAGCCATAAAGAAATACAAAAATAGAGTAAATAATATACGGGTCAAAATCTGTACATGTACACTGGAAATACATATAACGAAAAATGGGAGTGACAACTCTACCCACCTTAAAATATTTTCGTCCTCGGAATTTAATCAAGAGGCTAGAGATGTCGGGGCAGTCTATATTAATCATAAGCAAGCTATGACTAGCAGTCAATCAAGCAATCATTCATGCAAGCAAGAAATTAAGAGCATAAGGCATAAGGAAGACATTATACCTTATGAGTCAAATATGTGTGGATATCGCGAGCGGATATCATCCTCACGCTCCCACAATGACTCACCCAAAGAGTGGTGACCCTAAGCAACACGGACTAGACTAATAGTCTTGTTCTTGAGTACCTTCTCTCTTCGATCCAATATGGATACGGGCTTTTCCTCAGACGAAAGGTTGGTTCCAACAACCAATTCTGAATGATCAAGGATATGGCTCGGATCCGGGATATATCATCATAATTGGGATACATGGAATACGTCATGTACTCACGTAACGATGGCGGAAGAGCGAGACGATAGGACACATCACCTACTCGCTCGATAATGTCAAACGGTCCTATATACCTAGGACTAAGCTTTCCCCGTACGCCGAATCGAATGACGCCACGGGTAGGCGAGATCCTAAGGAATACGTGGTCGCCGATAGAAAACTCAAGAGTGTTTCCATTAATTGTCAAAACAAAAACTACAGAGAAATTGAATTTGATTGCAAACTTCACAAGTACAAGAAAGAGCCTAGTAAGAAATCCTAGGAAATAATCTAAGTATAATTGTCTAATTTTGATTCTGGGGGTGACGGTGGAGGCTTGGGAGAAGTGTAGGAACTCTGCCTTACTCCTTGGACTATCAGACACAGTCTTTGCTCTTGAGAAAATTGCTAGCCTCTAGCATAGGTGTGGTACCCTGCTATTTATAAAGATTTCAGGATAAAGCATATTTTGGGCCGCATAGATGGCCACGTGGCTGTAACAGCACACAAAGACTCGATCTTTGGCTGCCAGCTGGTGGTTTGTTGAGATTTTTTTATTGTAGCAAATCTGGGTGGTTGAGACTTGGTCAACTTGCCACGTATCCTATCACAAAATAGAATCAATCTCTTTAAGACAGCAATGAGGGGCCGCATAGAGCTTGGGACATTTTGGATCGCATAGGTCTTCTTTGTCCTTTAGTGCTCGGCCATGCTGGGCCGCATAAGACTCATGCGGCTCAGGTCGCAGTCTCTCTTAGCCACGTGTCCCACCAGCAGTGCCACAAGTCCGCATGAAGTTTAGAGACTTTTGGACCGCATAGATCCTGCAGTCTTGGCAAACTGTTCAGTCATATTTTGTCATTCTGGGCCGCATAAAGCTCATACGGCTCAGGTTGCAGTCTCCTTGGCCGCATAGCACCCCTGCGAACCATGCCTCAGACCGTATGAACTCTCAGATACATGGACCCTATGCTCAGGCACGTGGGCCCTATATCTCGTGATATGACACTTCTTGTCTTTTTAGAAAGGTCGCGTCTTATCTTTATCTTTTTTGTCAGAATGTGTCAGAGTTGTCAGAGTTGTCAGATTTGTCTGAGTTGTCAGAGTAGCTCTTCCTTCGGTGGCCTGAATCAATCTGTTTGAAATAGCAATGATGGGCCGCATGGACTTTGGGGCATTTTGGACCGCATAGGTCCTGCAGACCCTTGTCTTCTAGCGTTCTCTTGCCTCCCAAGGTAGACAGAAAAAAGGTTGCTGAGTCATGCTTTGTTATTTTGGGCCGCATAAGGCTCATACGGCTCTTCCTTCTACGGCCTGGATCAACTTAGCCACATAAGACTCACCCGGCTCTTCCTTCTGCGGCCTGGATCAACTTGGCCGCATAACGCCTATACGGTCAGCAATAATTTTGAGAGAATTTTGTTTGTCTTTCCCTTGACTTCTCGATGAAAATGAATTTGACCGATCCTCCTCCTTGGCGAGGGCTGGCACTGCGAATTATGGATCTCCTTGTTCGAAGAAGATTTGATGATGAACTCCCTCAAAAGATTGTGATGCATCGGGTTGAGACAATGCGCCTAACTGAGACATCTGAGTAATGCGTCTAGTTGATAGTAGGCCGTTACGAAGTCTTCAATTGGCATCATGCTTCCGAGATGATATCGAAAAGTCGTAGCAGGTTGCGATCGCTGGAACACAGACTACCTTGGTGGTGGAGCCACTGTCTTGTGGCAGCAGTAGTTGATGGCGACTTGGGTGCAGTAATGTCCTGGAAAGGGCTCCTCGCACACCAAGGTTGCTTCTCTCTCCTTGCATTTGTGAATGACCACCTCTCGCAAGTCGAGAGCAGATTGATCTACCTTTGCATCCGTTTTGTGGGACCGAGTATCCCGAGTGCCCGGGTGCGTAGGTATCATATTTGCTTCCTGATCTGAGGCTAGTAAAAGCACTTGCTCTCGATCGTTGTAGGGAGACTTTTGGGACCTGTCCTGTCCGTTTACCACAGAGGGCTGGACACGGGAGGTTCTGTATAACTTTCCATCAGGGGCCCGTGTAACAGTTAACGGTACCCGCTGACGGTCAGCAGATTGGACAGTTGATTGGGCTTGTTGAGCCCGCACTACCCTAGACTTCTTCGACTTAGCACCCGAAGGTGCGTAGTAGGAAGAGTCCAAGTTAGAAGCTTCGACATTCTCAATGGGCCACATGGGGTCTGGCCTGCAAGAGATTTGCCCCCCTGACTTGGTTCCATCGTGTAAAATGCATCCTAGTGGAAGGGGGACTTTGGGAGTTGGCTCGTTGCTGGTGCTAATGCACCCGAGTCGACTCTGCATAGCTTACCCTCGACTGTGCACATGAATTTTAGTGCACATCTCTAGTTTACTGCTGGCATAGCACGTTTAGGGTGCACGGCCCGTGCTGCCTTGGCTTTCTTTGTACTAGCCCGTGAAGGCGCATAGTACTCAGAATATAACTTTATCCTTGCCAAAATAGCAAGTGAAGAACTTACAGCCGATCCAAAAGAAGAAGAAGCACTGTTGCAACATTTTGTATGTCGAACGGGCTCCCTGGATGACGGGATCCCTTTTCTTTTTTTTATTATATTTTATTTTATTTTTGGTGCCATTTTTAAAGGAGGCAAGGGGCTCTATATATAGAATGGAATGAGCCCTTTCTTCTTCTCCTTTCCAATGTGGGACTAAAAGCAATATCCTCTTTTCCATGCTTCTACAAGACCCCCTTCAAAGTTTTCAAATTGCAAATTTGGAATACTTTGAATAAAAAGCATGGATAGTAGAGTTGTTTAGGTGTGACAACCCTATCAGAGGTAGCATGGACGTGATAGATTTGGGTACTTCTGCTGGAGATTTTATGTGGACTTATTATCCTTGGCGTACCTTAGTTTTAGGTACAGATAATAAGTTAAGAGAGAAAACTAACATATTTACTCAGAGGTAATATGGACGTAGTAAATATGAGGTTGATGGTAGAGCTTTCCTACTCATAGGTGATATGGACGTGGTAGGAGTGCACTCGATGAGGATACACAAAACAACTCAGAGGTGATATGAATGTAGAAGTTCTATTATTGATGCGCCATAACGCAGGAGTTATTGCACGGGGTGTTTACTCAGAGGTAAGGTGAACGTGGTAAACATTTGTTTTTAGCATCATCTGCTTTATAAGGGTAGGAAAACAACTCAGAGGTGATGTGGACATGGTTGTTCTACTACTGGGGAGTGAATGCAACGGAACAACTGGGCTCCAGAAGCATATAATTGTGAGGGAAGGGGTGCATGTACTAGAGGACCTAATACAGCATTTGTGATTGGCAGAGGACATCCCACTTGGGGGACTTTTTGTGGACCTATTACCCTTTTGTGCATCTGTGATGCAAGTAAATAGATTCAAAAAAAATTCATGAGACCTATTACCCTTTTGTGCACCAGTGGTGCGAGTAATAAATTTGAACGATTTTTTTGTTGAACGATTTTTTGTGGACCTATTACCCTTTTGTGCACCGGTAGTACGAGTAATAGATTTGAACAATTTTTTTTGGACCTATTACCCTTTTGCGTACTGGTGGTACGAGTAATAGATTTGAACGATTTTGGTGGACCTATTACCCTTTTGTGCACTGGTAGTACGAGTAATAGATTTGAACAATTTTTGTTGGATCTATTACCCTTTTGCGCACTGGTAGTACGAGTAATAGATTTTGAAACAAAACCTAACAGAGGTAATATGGACGTGATAGGTTCTGTGGCCTTAACACTATGACTTTATCCCAGATTGGGTACAGTTGTTAAGTTAGGAGATTATCTATATCAGAGGTAATATGGACATGATATACGACAATCAAAACCAGAAAGTTTGCTCAGATCGACAAAAAGCACCTGGCAGACTCCGACGGGGTGAAACATTAGAGTGGAAGTTCAGAGGTATCAGTATACATGACTTGTCATCCTGGAAGATGCGATGTGAATTCCCTCGGAGCTAGTAGAGTGTAAGTTCAGAGGTACTTGGTATACATAACTCGACAGTCTAGGAGATTTAATAGTTAGGAAAGTACGAGCATGTCTTCAAGCTCCCGTAAACTAGGAAGAACTGTCTCACTCTCGTAAACCAGGAAGAACGGTGTATTTCCTGTAGCCATCCGAATTGTAGCACGATACGCCCATAAGAATTCGCCCAGCTTTTCATTCCTGTCGCGCTTGTTCGAAGACACGAACTTTTTGAGAAGCTTGATTATGGTCTTCTTAAAAGCTTCGGCCAGACCATTAGCCGATAGGTTGTATGCTGTTGAAGCCATATTCTGAATCCGAATTTTATCGCAGAATCGATAGAAAGCATGGCTTGCGAACTGCGAACCATTGTCATGAATAATCCTTTGGGGCAGTCCAAAATGGTAGATGACGTGATATTTTATGAAACTAATCACGTTTGATGTCTTTACATCTGCAAACAGAATAGCTTCCGTCCACTTGGAGAAGTAATCGGTGATTGCAAGTATAAACCAGTGCCCCTTGGACGACGACGGGGTGATTGGGTCGATAATGTCCATTCCCCATGCTTCAAATGGCCAAGAGGCCACTGTTGGGTGTAAGAATTCGGATGGTTGATATATGAAGTCTGTGTGGATCTGACAAGCCCTACAATTCTTTGTATAATCGACCACATCGGCTACCATCGTAGGCCAGTAATAGCCCATTCGGCGGAGACGGTCCTGCAACTTTGGGCCAGGTTGGTGATCCCCGCAAACGCCATTGTGAGCCTCGTGTAGGGCTTCTTTGCCTTCTGCATTTGATAAGTAGCGTAGCAGTAGTCCATCATAGGATCTTCGATATAGCATTTTTGTTTCTGTATCATAAAAGAATCTGAGAGAACATCTTCTAATTGAAGTTGCTTCTTTCATATTCTCTGGCAGGATTCCGTAGACCGCAAAATCGATGAACGGGAGTCTCCAGTCTTGTACGTCGTTGATTATCTGGGTGGAGTAACTCGTACCTAGTTGAATGTTGTTTTTTGGATAGACCAGTTCATGGACTATCACGTCGACTAGATGATGAGCATGATTTCGAACTGCCAAAGAAGCTGCGAGGCCTGCTAGGACATCGGCTTCAATATTTTGGATCCTAGGAACATGCTCTATAAAGAACCCCTCCGAGGTTGCAATGATGGTAATTGCTGTCTTATCATAAGGAATCAGGTCCTCGTTGCGGACCTCGTATGAGCCTCGAATTTGATTAACAATCAACTGCAAGTCGCCATACGCTTCTAGGTATTCGATCCCCACTACTTTTATGAGTCGGAGCCCGATGACCAAAGCATTATATTCGGCTACATTGTTTGAACAGGGCTCTGTGAGAGAGTATGCCCGATTGACTACCAATCCAGAGGAAGAAATTAATACTATCCCAACTCCAGCGACGATATCACCTTGGAGCCCCGTTCTTGAAGCACCGTCGAAGAACATTCGCCAAACGGCATCATGTGAAGTCATATTTGAGTTGACGACTTCGTCTGGGATTTCTTCATAGATTTTGGCTGTTTTTGAGCCTGCATGGGCTTCTAAGAAGTCGGCCAAGGCTTGAACTTTGACAGCCTTCTGTGGAACGAAAACCATGTCGTAGAGGAACAACAATATCGCCCAGGTGGCTAGACGAGAACTGAGTGCGTCTGGCTTGGTCATGAGAACCCTGAGGGGGTTGACTCGTAAGACAACATGGATGGTCTGTCCTGTCACATAGTGTCATATTTTCTGAATGGCAAACACCAAAGCAAGGCATTCCTTCTCCACGGCGGTATACCTTTGCTCTGCCCCCACCATCATCGACTGAGGTAATAGATGGCTTGTTCATGCCCCACGTCATTGTTTTGTGCCAGTAAAGCACCGAGGGAGTGTTCCATTGCCCGTACATAAAGCAAGAAGGGCTTTCCAGCGACCGGGGCTATCAGAACTGGCGGATTCGACAGGTATTCCTTAATGTCATTAAAGGCACGTTGACATTTTTTATTCCATACGAAAGAGATGCCTTTCTTAATGAGTTGTGTGAATGGTTGACATCGTCCCGAGAGGTTAGATATGAACCTCCTGATGTAGGCTAGTCTTCCCTGAAGGTCTCCGAGTTCGCGGAGGTTCTTCGGTGGACTCATCTCCAGGATTGCTTTTGTTTTATCGAGGTCTATGTGGATACCCCGGGAGGTGATGACGAAGCCCAAGAATTTCCCACTAAACACACCTAGGAAGGATTTGGTGGGATTCATCTTCAGATTGTGCGCTCGCATGAGGTCGAATACTGTCCTCAAATCGTGTAAGTGCTCATCCTTGGAGCGGCTTTTGACGACGATGTCGTCATCGTAACACTCCATCGTCTTGTGCAAGTGGTCTCTGAAGATGACACTCATAGCTCGTTGATATGTAGCACCGGCGTTCTATAGGACGAAGGGCATGACTGTGCAACAATATATACCGATCGGTGTTCGAAATGACATATGCTTCTCATCATCAGAAAATATTTTGATTTGATTGTATCCCAAAAATCCATCCATAAAGGACATGCGCTCGAAGCCACACATATTATCGATCATTATGTCTGTGATGGGAAGAGGAAATTCATCCTTAGGATATGTCGTATTCAGGTTGCGGAAGTCGATATAAATTCGGATCTTCCCATTCTTCTTGATGACGGGTACTATATTAGCTACCCAGTCTGGGTGTTGTTCCTCACGAATGAAGCTGCAAGCTATGATCTTGTTTACTTTAGTTTCGATGGAATTTATGATGTCTGGACGAAACCTTCGTTGCTGTTGTTTGACTGGTTTTGCGTCTAGGTGAATGTTGAGCTTATGAAATGCGATCTCGGGGTTTAGCCCTGGCATGTCTTCATAGCTCCAAGCAAAGACGTCGATATATTCTCTGACGAATTGCAACAGCGACTCCCACTCGTCGTCCGTCAGGCTTTTGCTGATGAAAATTGGCTTTGAGGAGGATTCATCGCCGAGGTCAACTTGCATGACCTCATCTTCAGTGGGAGGGTCTCGTTGTTCAAAGCACTTCTCCCATTGTGCATCCAACTGTTGGACCCATGGCTCCAATTCAAGGAATTTGGGTAGATCTTCATCTTTTTCCTGAATGTCGGCGGATGCCATGTTGACAGACAGTGTTTGCCTGAATATATCTCCAATGCTATCATCGAAATCGCAAGTGGGTGATTCGGATGAGTGAGAGTGCCACTCGCATTCCTCATCAGAGCTCTCGGGCGTTGTTGCTGGTGTAACATAGCCTAGTTCGTGTCTGGACTTGCTGTAATAATCCCGAGGTTTCTCAGCCGGGACTGTCACTCCCCATTCCCGGAATACGTAATTTTTTGATTTTTTATGTATATGGTATCTGGCACCTGTATCTTGATTGTATGTATCATATATTTGTAACTGGCCATGGCATAGAACAGTATCTCGTCGCGGATTAGTGTGCCACCCCTTGTCCTTGTTTGGTTGTAGGCGTAGTTCACTATTTCGATGATAAGATTTCTGAACCGTATTGTGGTTAGGATTTTATTTAATTAATTTAATTAGTTGTATCATGTAGCAATTAACATGTCATTAGTCACATGGTTAGAGCATGTTTAGGGCTTAGGGTTTTCTTAAGCCAACCCCTATATATATTCTCTTCCATACTCTCTCTCCTCATTCACTCTTTCATTTATTTTGCTCAAACAACATTTAGGCAAGTACATCTTGCACCAAATGGAGAGATTCTTGCATTTTTCATTTCTTGATTTTTCTTAGATATTATTTGTCTATATTGTTCTTCTCTTCATTCTCTACAAGTTTAGTTCTTGGAGTTTTTGATTTTATTGGCTAGTTTGGTGTAGATCTGAGTTTCTACAACTAGGGTTTTATGGATTTCCATGGTTTTGATCTATTAAACTTGGTTGTTTTCCAAAACTAATGGTCCTATGTTGTAGGAATAGAAATGGCCAAAAATACTTTTGGCCATAACTTCCTCAAAACAAGTCGAAATCTAACTTTTCAAAGGTCAAAATTGGGTAGAATTAAATTCCCTACAACATAGGACCATTAGTTTTGGAAAACAACCAAGTTTGATAGATCAAAACCATGAAAATCCATAAAACCCTAGTTATAGAAACTCAGATCTACACCAAACTAGCCATTAAAATCAAAAACTCCAAGAACTAAACTTGTAGAGAATGAAGAGAAGAACAATATAGACAAATAATATCTAAGAAAAATCAAGAAATGAAAAATACAAGAATCTCTCCATTTGGTGCAAGATGTACTTGCCTAAATGTTGTTTGAGCAAAATAAATGAAAGAGTGAATGAGGAAAGAGAGTGTGGAAGAGAATATATATAGGGGTTGGCTTAAGAAAACCCTAAGCCCTAAACATGCTCTAACCATGTGACTAATGACATGTTAATTGCTACATGATACAACTAATTAAATTAATTAAATAAAATTCTAACCACAACACGGTTCAGAAATCTTATCATCGAAATAGTGAACCACGCCTACAACCAAACAAGGACAAGGGGTGGCACACTAATTCGCGACGAGATACTGTTCCATACCATAGCCAGTTACAAATATATGATACATACAATCAAGATACAGGTGCTAGATACCATATACATAAAAAATCAAAAAATTACGTATTCCGGGAATGGAGAGTGACAGGGACCGACAACTGCAGAGGCGATCGTCGGCAATTGCCGTTGTTTAGGCCTGGGGTAGTCTCCATATCGTACCCCTGCTTTTGCATGAAGTACTTGGCTTGGGGACTATACAGGTAGAGCAGCAATCTTTCGGTGTCGGGTTCGAAATCGAATTCTTCTGTCATGAAAGGTTGAGGACCTTCTTTTCGGTCGAAGATGATTGTGTGATCGCCTTTTCTTCTACCTGGGACTAAGAATTAGGTACCTTTAATGAGAGTAAGTCGGTTCGTGGTATAGACGGTTGTCACCTGTGTGTGCAGGTTAATGTCCAGACCGTGCTCCATAGCATACATCAGATTAAGCTTTTTGGGCTCAGGATAGTTCAACGGCAACCTTTTATTGATGAAATAAGGTATCTTGTCTAGAGGAATTACATCATCGGCAGAGGGACTATCAACATGTGCAACCAGATATTTTGCCAGTTCAGCCTCCTCTTTAGCTACCCCTGCGTGACCAGAGGCTGGGGCGATGTCCTGGGCAGCTTGACCACCAAGGGTTCCGCTCGTGGCATCGGCTTGTCTGAGGGTCTCGGATCAATACTTGGCTGTCGGCTCGTCTTGGGGAGGCGGATAACCATCGGTTTGACAGAGGACCTTGCATCTTCTGTTCGCCTTTGATTGGATTTCGGCAATCGAATTACCATCGGCTCCACAGAGGACCTTGTATCTTCCGTTCGCCTTTGATTGGATTTTGGCAATCAGACCACCATCGGCTCCACGATGGGTTTTGGCTCCTAGCTAGACCTCAGGAGTCGGATGACCATCGGTTCCAACTGTACGACTGGGGTGGAGGAACTGAGCACTTTTTTATGCAAACTTGCGACAAGGGGCGCGGCTTTGCCTGGTTTGCGGGCTTGGAGACAAATTTTTGGAGGTTCCTCTGACCCTGTTGTTGCCTCCGGTTTGTTTTGTGTCCCCACATCAGCTGTGTGCTGTTTAGATTTATCATATAGACAATCCTCAAACGAATAGTAAGACACAACCCCTTTGAAGGGATCGATGTCAGCAAATTCCATCTTTATGAAGCTGTACTTACTGACATACTTGAAGCACTGGTAGAGCGTGGACGGCACGATCATATAGTCATGGATCCTTGGACGCCCCAAGAGGTTATTATAGGACGTATCTGCGTCTATGACGTAGCAGGTAACCTCCGTATTCAGGTCACTGATCTGATATTTCAAGCGAATCTTTCCCAGGGGATAGCTTCTTCTCGAGTTAAAACTGCTAATGGCAGTGTTGGTCGATGCTAGCCGGTGCATAGGGATGCCCAGGAGTTGAAGCAAGCTTTTCGGGATGATATTTATTGACGAGCCAGGATCGATGTGCATCCAATCTACCTTGATGTCGCTTATGTACCCAGTATAGTACAAAGGGCGATCATGCATGTTGGTTTTGATTAACATGTCATGTGGGGTGAATACGATATTGGGCATTGCATCTGCGTAATTGTTGCCATGGAGATCTGCTGACGAGTCTTCCCCTGTAGGCTTGACCTGAGCTAAGTAGGCGTCAGCATTCTGGAGTGCTTCGCTCAATAAGACGCGGATATCCTTGGAGAGCCTTAGGAGCTCGTATAACGACAACTTTGTTGGCGTATTAGCCAGTTGTGCTAGTATGTCAAAGTTGTAAGGTCTCTCTCCAGCCCCTGAGGTGCATCTTTACGGAGCGGCCTGTCGAAGCAGGTTTCCTTCGGCTTGGATCTGTCTGCCGGTGGAGGCTGAGATGGTCCTGGAACATCCGTAGCAGGCAGCGTTATTGGCTGAGGGTCCTCGACTGAATTACTCAGAATGGGCTGAAATTGTGTGCCAGACCGGGTAACAACGGCTGCCGCCTCCTCATCTTCAGCCGAGATTGTGTGGCAGGATCTGGACTTCTCGCCCTTCCTTTTGCTAGTTGAGGATGGCACCGCTTGGGTAACTTCGGACACTAAGTCCGGGTGGACCCACATAACCTCTCCTCGTGACATGGTGAGAGGCACCAATCCGGTCATTTGATCCCGGACAAGTGGAAGGTTAGTAACCTCCATCGTTGCCCGAGAAACGGGTACTACCCTGTCCTGAGTTTTCGTTGGGAAGAAGTTGTCGAACTGAACGGATACCATGTTTGTAGCCACGGTAACCTCTTCGAAATCCAGTGACAAAGCATTGGAGTTGATGAGGTTCTGGATGTATCGCTTTAATGTGAAGCACTCTTGTGTGGGGTGGTGGACATAGCGGTAGAAGTGACAATACTTCGGATCCTCGATCTCTGCTGCTCGAGGCTCGTGCTCTACATCACGGAGTCAGATCCTTTTCGTCTTCAGGAGCATGTTGAAGATAGGCTTGACATGGCTATCTTCAAAAGAGTATGTCATCTCTTTGGGCTTCGGAACTTCTGCTTGCTTTTGTTCAGGCTTTTTGGTTGTACCAGCGACCATGGCCTATTTGCCTTTGGTGTCCCGGTTATTGGTGGTGCCGCCACTGTTGTTGTTATTGGAGGTGTTACCAGGATGTTTTTCCTTATCCTCTCCATCTAGGATGTGTAATTCCAGCTGGCGAGCCTTCTTTAACTTTGCCTCCGTATTTGTAGCGCTTATGATGAAAGTAGTCCAATTCCTGAATTGATCTTCGCCTATCAAGAGACTGATTGCAGGGAGCAACTTCTTTTGGCAGATTTCAATCAAGGAGCTTTCAGGATTGCCTTGGGGTAATCTCATCACGGTTTGGTGAAACCGCTCAATGTAGTTTTTCGTTAGCTCCCTTTCTTCCTGAACGACGTCCATGAGAGACGACATTGTCACATTATGCCCTACTTCGTAGAACCTTTCTAGGAACATGTGTTTGAAGCCGTCAAAGGAATGGATGCAGTTGTCCGGGAGGTTACGGTACCAGTCGAACATGATTCCTTCCAATGCTCCGACAAATAGTCGTGTGAGGATGGCATTATTATACGGCAAGTGGTCGGTTGTGACCTCAAAATAAGTCATGTACCGGCTAGCAGAGGTCTTCCCGTCATATGAATAGATATAAAACAGTTTGTACAGCGGAGGAAAAGGAACGTCTCTCCATGCAACGGGATACGGCTGCCGTATTCTGAGGTCCCGGAAGGAGTCTCGGGCATTGAACATTGCTCGAAGCTTCTGGACTTCTCTCCTTGCCTCCCTGGCCTCGTCTACAGCTGAGGAAGCAGATATTCTAGGAGAATTGTCGCCCAGAGGAGGAGCGATCGTGTTTGAGTCCGCGTTAACTGCGGGGCCCAAACTTGTTTGTCCAGGTATCCTTGCTGGTTGAGTCGGCAAGGCAGCCTTGATCTCGTCTACTGATTTGACCAAGGTTAGGATCATGGCTTCAAGCGCTTCTAGACGTTGTCGATCACTAGGCCCTTCGTGATCATCTTTTGCCATAAACACTGTCTGCATGTAGGGAGAGACGAATGAGACCATAGAGGATGTGCTTTTCGTGTCGTACCCTCATACAGAGAAATCGTTGGGGAACGTCGGAATGTCCTCCTCCTCGGACTCGGAAGGAGCGCTACCCCCTGCACAGGAAGCTGCGTCATCTTGGCGAAGGCAGTCACCCTCGAGGACGTCCAAGTCTGTTGCATAATTCTAGTAGATCGCTGTCCCCTGCGCATCCTCTTGGAACACCGGGTTGTCGCATACGTTCAAGGGACTACCACCCCCGGCTTCGTTTACCCCCAGGGACATGGAGGATGAACCCCCGGGTGTTAGAAGCTTCTTTCTGGAATGGGTGCCAAGGTAGACACCCCCTGTGATCGTCGGCAGCAATCCTCTATATGAGAGTTTTCTTGCCGTGTTGGCTAAGGTTGCCGAGCTGGAGGAGCCTGTCATCTTTCCTCCCTTGTCGACAGGAACCTTCTGAGTTGAATTACATGAGGCGAAAGGAAATTCATTGTCTTTCGAAATTTGTACTTATTTCTCGAGTTGTCGTCGGACAGGTGCTGGCTGGTGCAGTCGTTGGAAGACGGATTGTCGGTCTTTAGGTGCTGCCGACTTGTTGCAGCAGCAGTTGATGACAACTTGGGTACAGTGATGTCCTAGAGAGGGCTCACCGCATGCCAAGGTTGTCTCTCTCTTTTTGCATTTGTGGATGAGTACTTCTCGCAAGTCGAGGGCAGATTGATCTACCTTTGCATCCATTTTGTAGGCCCGGGTATCCTGAGCGCACGGGTGCGTAGGTATCATATTTGCTCCCTGATCTGAGGCAAGTAAAAACACTTGCTCTCGATCGTTGTAGGGAGACTTTTGGGACCTACCATGTCCATTTGCCGCAGAGGGTTGGACACGGGAGGTTCTATACAGCTTTTCATCAGGGGCCCGTGTAATAGTTAACGGTACCCGCTGACGTCAACAGATTGGACAGTTGACTAGGCTTGTTGAGCCCGCACTGCCCTAGACTTCTTCGACTTAGCACCCAAAGGTGCGTAGTAGGAAGAGTCCATGTTGAAAGCTTCAACATTCTCAATGGACCGCATGGGGTCTGGTCCGCATGAGAGACGGTCAAAGACAGAGCTTCTGACATGGCCGCATGGGACATCATGTTTGCTGCCAGGATTAGCGGCCGCATAGGCCATCTGTCTGCGGCCGCATGGGGCATCCTGTCTGGGGCTAGGATTGACTGTCGCATAGGCAATCTGCTTCGACCTCTTTTTCGACCGCATGAGTTTCCCTTGTGCCCCCAAAAGTCCAGCATCGTAATATTTTTCTCTGTCGAATTTGGAGACAGCGGGGTCCTCTGCGGTTCGAAGCGAGGCCGCATGGGAGCTTTGGTCGCCGTCTTGAGTGGCGAGAGGAGTTCCTTCCAGAACCTAGCGAGGGGCAATGGTCTTGGGCCTCCGTGTCCTGCGGGCTCTTTTCGGGTTGGCTCGCTTCTGTGCTGGACTGGTGCTCCCATCGGAGAGCATTTCCTCGAATGCTTGTTCATCAAAGCGAACAACAAGCATCTGCTGCGTAGAGCCGAGCTTGGACGTGTCGGATTGCGTCACCAATTTCTCATCGATGGAGAAAGAAGTCCCCAGCAGAGTCACCATCGTGTTTGCCATTAATTATCAAAACAAGAACTACAGAGGAACTAGATTTGATTGCAAACTTCACAAGTACAAGAGAGCCTAGAAAAAAATCTTAGGAAACAATCAAAGTACAATTGTTTAATTTTGATTCTGGGGGGTGACGGTGGAGGCTCGGAAGAAGTGTAGGAACTCTGCCTTACTCTTTGGACTATCAGACACTGTCTTTGCTCTTGAGAAAATTGCCAGCCTCTAGCATGGGTGTGGTACCCTGCTATTTATAATAATTTCGGGATGAAGCATATTTTGGGTCGCATAGATGGCCACGTGGCTGTAACAGCACACGAAGACTCGATCTTTGCCTGCCAGCTGGTGGTTTGTTGAGATTTCTTTGTTGTAGAAAATCTGGGTGGTTCAGACTTGGTCAACTTGCCACGTGACCTATCAAAAAATAGAATCAATCTATTTGAGACGGCAATGTGGGGCCTCATAGAGCTTGGGGCATTTTGGACCGCATAGGTCTTCTTTGTCCTTTAGTGCTCAGCCATGTTGGGCCGCATAAGACTCATACGGCTCAGGTCACAGTCTCCCTTAGCTACGTGTACTACCAGCAGTGCCACAAGTCCGCATAAAGTTTGGAGACTTTTCGACCGCATAGATCCTGTAGTCTTGGCGAACTGCTCAGTCATATTTTGTCATTCTGGGCCGCATAAGGCTCATGCGTCTCAGGTCGCAGTCTCCCTGGCCGCATAGCACTCATACGGACCATACCTCAGACCGCATGAACTCTCAGACACGTGGGCCCTATGCTCAGTCATGTGGGCCTTATGTCTGGTGACATGTCACTTCTTGTCTTTTTAAAAAGGTCACGTCTTATCTTCATCTTTTTTGTCAGGATGTGTCAGAGTTGTCAGATTTGTCTGAGTTGTCAAAGTAGCTCTTCCTTCTGCGGTCCGAATCAATCTGTTTGAGATAGCAATCATGGGCCGCATTGAGTTTGGGGCATTTTGGACCGCATAGGTCCTGCAGACCCTTGTCTTCTAGCGTTCTCATGCCTCCCAATGCAGTCAGAAAAAAGGTTGTTGAGTCATGCTTTGTTATTTTGGGCCGCATAAGGCTCATACGGCTCTTCCTTCTACGGCCTAGATCAACTTGGCCGCAGAGTTGTCCTAGGGGCCTTCATTCTGTGGCCTGGATCAACTTAGCCGCATAAGACTCATGCGTCTCTTCCTTCTGCGGCCTGGATCAACTTGGCCGCATAACGCCTATACGGTCAGCAACGATTTTGAGAGAATTTTGTTTGCCTCTCTCTTGACTTCTCGATGAAGATGAATTTGACCGATCCTCCACCTTGGCGAGTGCTGGCACTACGGATTATGGATCTCCTTATTCGAAGAAGATTTGATGATGAACTCCCTCAAAAGATTGTGATGCGCCGGGCTGAGACAATGCGCCTAACTGAGATATCTGAGTAATGCGTCAAGTTGAGAGTAGGCCGTTACTAAGTCTTCAATTGGCATCAGGCTTCCGAGATGATGTCGAAAAGGCGCAGCAGGTTGCGGTCGCTGGAACACAGACTGCCTTGGTGGTGGAGCCACTGTCTTATGGTAGCAGTAGTTGATGGCGACTTGGGTGCAGTGATATCCTGGAAAGGGATCCTCGTACACCAAGGTTTCTTCTCTCTCCTTGCGTTTGTGAATGACCACCTCTCGCAAGCCGAAAGCAGATTGATCTACCTTTGCATCCGTTTTGTGGGCCCGGGTACCCCGAGCGCCCGGGTGCGTAGGTATCATATTTGCTCCCTGATCTGAGGCTAGAAAAAAGCACTTGCTCTCGATCGTTGCAGGGAGACTTTTGGGACATGCCCTGTCCGTTTGTCGCAGAGGGCTGGAAACGGGAGGTTCTGTACAACTTTTCATCTGGGGCCCGTGTAACAGTTAACGGTCCCCGCTGACGGTCAGCAGATTGGACAGTTGACTGGGCTTGTTGAGCCCGCACTGCCCTAGACTTCCTCGACTTGGCACCCGAATATGCGTAGTAGGAAGAGTCTAAGTTAGAAGCTTCGACATTCTCAATGGCCGCATGGGGTCAGGCCTGCAAGAGATTTGCCCCCTCCTGACTTGGTTCCAGTACGTAAAACGCACCCTAGTGGAAGGAGGACTTTGGGAGTTGGCTCGTTGCTGGTGCTAAAGCACCCGAGTCGACTCTGTACAGCTTACCCTCGTCTGCGCACATGAATTTCAGTGCACATCTCTAGTTTACTGCTGGCATTGCACGTTTAGGGCGCATGGCCCGTGCTGCCTTAGATTTCTTCGTACTAGCCCGTGAAGGCGCATAGTACACAGAGTCCAACTTTATCCTTGCCAAAATGGCGAGTGAAGAACTTGCAGCCGATCCAAAAGAAGAAGAAGCACTGTTGTAACTTTTTGTATGCCGAACGGGCTCCCTGGATAACGGGCTCCCTTTTTTTTATTATATTTTTTTGGTGCCCTTTTCAAAGGAGGCAAGGGGGTCTATATATAGAATAGAATGAGCCCTTTCTTCTTCTCCTTTCCGATGTGGGACTAAAAGCAATATCCTCTTTTCTATGCTTCTACAAAGAGGACGCCGATAAGAATCGGCCCAATGGCGCTGGCGATCTTGCGCAACTCGAAGATTATCTCTGACTTGTCTGACCACCTCGATGCGTAACCATCTCTGGACCAAGCATCTGTCTCTTGCCGATATCATCCCATGCTAACAGGGATCTGCACTTTCTGCCGTACAAGGCCTCAAAGGGTGCAATCTGGATACTGGCCGAAAAACTATTGTTTTAGAAGAACTCTACTAAATACAGGTGATCTTCCCACGAACCACCAAAGTCAAGCGTACAAGACCGCAACATATCTTCAAGAGTCTGGATCGTGCGCTCCGACTGACCATCTGTCTGCGGATGATAAGCTGAACCGAACTTGAGACGAGTCCCCAAACTCTCTTGAAGACTCCGTCAAAAGTGTAATTTAAATCTTGAATCTCTGTCTGATATGATACTAACTGGCACTCCATGCAATCTGACAATCTGCCTGAGGTACATCTCTGCTAGCTGATACGTCGACTGACCAATTCTGAAGGAGAGAAAATGAGCTACCTTCGTGGGACGATCAACGATAACCCATATAACATCCCTGCCAGCTGTAACGCCCCAGAACCAGAATACTGGAGAGCGGGGACGTACATAGCCAGCTACGTATATTGAAGTGCAACCCACCTCGCTATACGGTCACGGCTGTCTAGATATAAGAGGGTTTAACTACAAGCCAACAGTCTCCTTTGGTCATGAACAAGCCTATTGTCTCAATCTCGAGCAAGCAATAATAGTTACAAGATGTCAGAACACCAAATATATAATAGCAAGGCGTCCCATACATTACATATTGGATGATCATGAAGCTAGTCGTACAAAATATCAAGACTAGCAAGAGTTCAGTCATACATGATCAACCCTAGGATCTGTCAATCATGTTATAGCCCGTAGGCAGACAGTAAATAAAGGTGCAACTGAGCTAACACGTGCTCGTCGGCTAAACGCCTCAAAAGAAAATTTACAATAAAGTGGGAGGACAAAAAGAAACCCACTCGTTGCCAGGGTTACGCCAGGTGGTCACCATCTGGCTGGAAGACAGGTAGAACCTCTGGAGCTGCTCCGATATCTGGCTACACAAAACCAGCTGGGTCAGACCCCAGAAAGAGCAAGAGCCACAAAGGAGGCTTCACTTAGGAACTAAAACCAGCATATCACAATAGAGTAGTAATAATAAATAAAGAACTGACAATAATAGAGATAACAACAGTAAACTGAATACGAAGAAACCATTCAAGTAGCCAGGTCACAACCCTTAAACCAAACAAGGACCGGGGTTGCAGCCCTTCACCTGAATAGAAACCCGTCTCAAATATTATTGGTAAGTAAAACATGATTAGTCTTGGCATAGGGTAAAAATAAGACAATAAACAAAGAGAGGATAAGGAACTGCTCCGGAAGCCAGGTTACAACTCTTAAACCAAACAAGGACCGAAGTTGTAACCCTTCGCCTGAACAGAACCTTGCCCATGATCTTTATTGTTAAGGCAATTATAGGTAACCATGTCATGTCATATTCTTGTAAAACAGGACGAGCATGACACGGGATGCAAATAGGACAACAACGAGGAGAAGACACAGAAATGCTCCGGGAGCCAGGTTACAACTCTTAAACCAAACAAGGGACGAAGTTGTAACCCTTCGCCTGAACAGAACTGGTCCCTAATCATTATTGTCAAGGTAAGCATAAATAATCATGGTATTAAGGTAAGGTAAAACAAGACGAACGTGGCATGGGGTTGCGATAAGATAATAAACGAAGAGAGGACACAGAACTGCTCCGGGAGCCAGGTTACAACTCTTAAACCAAACAAGGACCGGGGTTGTAACCCTTCGCCTGAACAGAACTGGACCCCCGATCGTTATTGTTAAGGCAAGCATAAATAATCCCGTCATGTAACAATCTTGTACAGGATCGGGGCAAGACTAAGCTGGGCTAAATTTCATCCAATCAATCACGGCCAAGCAATGAGTACGGCTTGATACTTTAACTAACTAGGGTTATCACAGGCCTAGTTACTAGCAAGATGCAATGAGATTATTCCAACAGCCACAAGCCCTACAGACCATCCAGTTATCCAGGTCGAATGTCCGTTTATGAAGAATGCAACACGTGACTGTGTGCTAGAAATGTGCCCTACTCGTCGGTAGGCTACAAGTCCACTGAATGCGCCCAGATAACGGGATTACCTATAGCTGGGAATCTCTTCATGTCTACTGAATTGTTCTAGTTAATTAGCCTTAGTCAATTTCAGAAGGTGCCCCTGACCGTGGTATTCAGGGGTCCCCGTCCTAGACATGATGCAAGACAATACTTGTTTATCTGTATAAACATAATCGTCCACGGTGTCCTGGTCAATCATTCTTGTTAGGTCATGTCATGTCATGTTAGCCGTCGCAACAGCAATTCGAAATAGTCATGTCAGGTATACTTGTCATACCATGCCATGTTCAATTATCATTTCCATACATATTAAATAAATTCGTGATTATCAAGTTCATGACAAAAGGCGTAAGGATATAAAATGGGCGTAAATATATATATATATATAAAAAAGTAAAGGTGTACGCCATAGGAACTCAAGTCTCTACGCGCGTACTACTACGCTAGACCGAGGGGCCTTCAAGCGTAAAATGGCTTACGTTAGCAAGAGCAAGGTAAGATAGCTCTACGCGAGCAAGGGTACATGCGGGTGGGGTTTTACGCTAGCCGGGTTTTACGCAGGCGGAGTTATACGCACATAAGATTTTACGCGAGTAGAATTCTACGCACGCAACCCTGAGCGAAACTCTACGCTAGTGAACACTCGGGCAAAACTTTATGCTAGTAAAACTCTACACGAGCGAGAGTCTGCTCGAGCCAGGGATTTTACGCGAGCATGGTTTTACGCGAGCGGGAGAGCCCCGAGCGTAAAATTGTAGGAACTCAGCGTAAAAATGGAGTACGCTGGCACGCTATTGCGTGGGCGTAAAAGGGGCATTACGCTAATCACGTTAGAACGTGAGCGTAGAAGGCTGAGATGATACGCTGGCACGTAAATGTGTGCGTAAAACTCCATCTTCTCCATATGGCAAGGTCAAACATGTATAAAAGCTCAGGAACTCAAGGAAACTCCATCTCGGCCAGGACTTGGTGAAATCTAGCCATCCTAAAACCAAACTTGTGCAAAATCATGAGGCCTTCCACATGGAACTCCTAGTTTTCAAAAACAAGCTATTTTAGTAGATCAAAACCAAGAAAATCAAAAATACTAGAAACTTAGATCTATATAGAATGAGCCATGGAATTTGAAAACACTAAGTACTAAAGAGGCCTAGAATCTTGTAGAGAAGAAAATAGAACAATAAAATGTGAGTTCCTCCATGAAGCAAGTTACACTTGCCTAGCTCTCTTCCTGGTAGGTGAAGAAGAAGTAATGAAAGAAAAGTAATGAGGAGAGAGAGTGTTGGGCGGCTATAAAGGAAGGGTGAGGGGGTAGGTGGGGTTGGTCCACATGAAGAATCAAGCCAAGCCGAACCAGCAATCATGTAATGAGACATGGAATATACGTATACGTATACCAAAATACGTAATACGAACCACAGGCATTACAACTCCACCCACCTTAAAAGAATTTCGTCCTCAAAATTTAATCAAGAGGCTAGAGATGCAAGGACAAGCTATATTAATCATAAGCAAGCTATACTAGTCAAGCAATTAGGCAATCAATTATGCAAGCAAGGAATCGAAGCCATGAGGCATAAGGAAGATATTATACCTCACGAGTCAAACAGATCGGGATATCGCGATCGGATATCATCCTCACGCTCCCACGTTGACTCACCCAAAGAGTGATGACCCCAAGTGACACAGACTAACTTGATAGTCTTGTTCTTGAGTATTTTCTCTCTTCGGTCCAATATGGATACGGGCCTCTTCTCATACGAAAGGTTGGCACCAACAACCAATTCTGAATGATCAAGGACATGACTCGGATCCGAGATATACCGTCGTAGTTGGGATACATGGAATACGTCATGCACCTCGCTTAGCGACGGCGGAAGAGCGAGACGATAGGACACATCTCCTACTCGCTCCAGGATATCGAACGGCCCTATATACCTAGGACTAAGCTTTTTCCATACGTCGAAACAAATGACGCCACAGTTAGGCGAGATCCTCAGAAATACGTGGCCGCCGACAGAAAACTCAATGGGATGCCGATGAGAATCGGTCCAATGATGCTGGCGATCTTGGGCAACGCGAAGATGATCCCGGACTCTCCTGACCACTTCGATTGTCTGAGCAATTATTTTCGGACCGAGCATCTGTCTCTCACCAATATCATCCCATGCTAGCGGGGACCTGCACTTTCTACCATATAGGGCCTTGAACGGTGCCATCTGGATACTGGCCTGGAAGCTGTTGTTGTACGAGAACTCCACCAGGTGCAGGTGATCTTTCCATGAACCACCGAAGTCAAATGTGCAAGATCTCAACATATCTTCCAAAGTTCGGATCGTGCGCTCCGACTGACCATCTGTCTGCGGGTGATACGCTAAGCTGAACTGGAGGCGAGTTCCTAAACTCTCTTACAGGCTACGCCAAAAGTGCGACATAAATTGGGAATCTCTGTCCGAGGTGATACTGACTGGTACTCTATGCATCCTGACTATCAACCTGAGGTACATCTCTGTTAGCTGAGCCGTCGACTGACCTACTCTGAACGGAAGAAAGTGAGCCACCTTCGTGAGCCGATCAACTATAACCCAGATAGCATCTCTACCAGCTGGGGATCTAGGTAATCCAGTCACGAAATCTATGGTTATATGCTCCCATTTTCATTCTGAAATTGGCAAGGCCTGAAGAAGTCCAGCTGGCCTCTGATATTCAGCTTTGACTTGTTGGCAAACCAAACACCGAGAGACAAACCGGGCTATCTTTCGCTTCATGCCATTCCACCAAAAGTGTTGTCGGATGTCACGGTACGTCTTCATACCACCAGGATGAATGAAATACTACGAACTGTGAGCTTCTGCCATAATCTCATGTCTAATATCTATGCCGGGTACACAAAGACGCTTACCATGTCGAAGTGTACCATCATCATGAATGTATAACTTTGGTCTTTGCCCTGCTACACATTCTATCCTAAGCTGCTGAAGCTTAGAATCTGATGACTGAGCTATCTTGATTCTCTCAACTATACTGGACTGAACTTGCATGCTGGCCATCAATACCATACTGGTAGGAAGGACAACTTCTATACCCATCTTCTGAAGATCTGCTAACAATTCTGGTTGCGCTGTCAAAAAATAGACTCCGGCTCTCCTGCTCAATGCATCTGCAACAATATTAGCTTTCCCAGGATGATACTGCAGGTTGACATCATAATCCACAAGCAGCTCTAGCCATCTTCTCTAACGCATGTTAAGATCCTTCTGAGTAAACACATACTTCAGGCTCTTGTGGTCGGTGAAAATTTCTACCCTACCTCCATACAAGTAGTGTCTCCAAAGCTTTAGCGCAAACACCACGGCTGCCAGCTCCAAGTCGTGGGTTGGGTAATTCCTCTCATGATCACGAAGTTGTCGTGACGCATAAGCTATTACCTTCCCATGTTGCATCAGAACACATCCTAAACCTCTGCCTGAAGCATCACAATATACTGAGAATCTCCCGGTTCTATCTAGAAGCGTGAGAATGGGTGCCGTCATCAAGCCTCGCTTCAACTTTTCAAAAGAATCCTGGCACTCTGCTGTCCAAGCAAACTGCACATCCTTGCGGGTCAACTGGGTCAATGGCGCTGAAATCCGAGCAAAGTCTGAAATAAATCGCCGGTTGTAGCCGGCCAATCCAAGAAAGCTACGAACTTCTGCAACTGTGCTAGACACTGGCCATGATTCTATGGCCACGATCTTTTGGGGATCCACTTTAACTCCTCCTCTGGTGATGATATGACCCAAGTATGAAATGCGATCAAGCCAGAACTTGTATTTACTGAACTTGGCATACAACTGGTGCTCTCGGAGAATCTGGAGGACAACTCTGAGATGCTGCTCATGCTCCGCTTTACTCTTGCTATAGACCAGGATGTCGTCTAGGAACACAATCACGAACTGTCCAAGTAAGGCATAAAGATACAATTCATGAGGTCCATAAATACAGTCGGCGCATTGGTTGTTCCAAAGGGCATAACAAGGAACTCCCAATGCCCATACCTAGATCTGAAAGCTGTCTTAGGGATGTCCTGCTCTGACTCTGGTCTGATGGTATCTTGACCGCAAGTTGATCTTCGAGAATACTGTTGCATCCTTGAGTTGATCAAACAAGTCATCTATCCTCGGGAGAGGGTATCTGTTCTTGATTGTCACTGAGTTCAAGGTACGATAATCTACACATAATCTGGACATACCATCCTTCTTCTTTTTTACAAGAAGCATCGGGGCTCCCCAAGGCGATCCACTTACACGAATGAATCTCTTGGTTCTAAGTTCTTCAACCATCTTGTACAATATCTCTAGCTCTGATGGCGCCATCCTGTAGACTCTCTCTGACACATGTGCGGTCCCGGGGATCAAGTCTATGGTGAACTCGATCTCTCGCTCTGGCGACATTCCTGGAAGCTCTTCTGGGAAAATATCTAGAAACTCCTCGACGATCCAGGGTAACTGTACTGCTGCTACTGCCATCCGCAATATGGGAGGAGAAGGTTCAACTTTGCCTCGGGAGAAGGAAAACTCTGGCTCGCCTGGAATGCTAAAAACAACCCTGCCAAGATGGCAGTCTATCCTAGCATACTGGTCCCTCAACCAATCCATCCCTAAGACCACATCATAATCGGCCATAGGAAACTCTATCAATCTAGCGGAGAATTCTCTACTGCTAACTACGATCCGATACGAGAAAAATACTCTATCTACTCCCACAAGTCCGTTACCCGTAAGTATATTAAGCCTTACTGATAATGACTCGGGCTCCAATCCTATCCGTGTCGCAAATCGTGCAGACATAAATGAATGCGAGGCACCATAATCAAATAATACTGAAGCTGGAAAGGTGTTGACGAGAATAGTACCTGCCACTACCTCACCGGGTGCTATTCCTTCCTCTCCCATGGTCAAGGCCAGCACTTGACCATGCCCTCTGGGTGCGGGTCCCCTCTACTAAAGATTCCTCTGCCTGCTCTGGATCAGGGCTTGGGCATACTGCTACGGTCTCTACTGCTGGAATGCCTGGGCCTGCGTCGACAACGGCCTCGAGAACGGGCACTGCAGCTGCTGCTACTGTTGGACTGGTGCTGGTCCTCTAACTGAAGGACTAGAGAAAGCTGATGAAGTGGATGACTTTTTCAAAGCGGACTTGTAGTTTGCCTTTGTCGGCTGCTGTCGGCTCAGGGGGAATGGGTTCTACAACCGGTGAAGACACAGCAGGGATGCCCTCAGTAGAAGCAGGTTGCACTGGAGCGAACTCAGAAGAAGAAGCAGGGTTTTCTTGAGTTTCGAGAAGTTCCCGTAGATAGGCTTTTCCTGACCTGGTACCCAGCAGGATTTTCTCTTCAACTATGGGGTCAAAAGATACCATATTGCAGATCTTTGTTTTGCCCTTGGAGCAGTCTTTTTGCTTAGAAGGAGCCTCGAAGTCTGCAACAAGGTCTGGGTGGATCCACATAATCTCGCCGTTATCAAGAGATAGGGGAACGAGACCTTCACTCCGTGGAGGAGGGAGATTCTCGATCTCAAGGGTGGCCTTGGGGATAGGGATGACACCATGTTGTACCATCTGTGGAAGAAAGATACCGAACTGTACTGAGATCATATTCGTAGTAACAGTCTTCTCATCTTGTTGAAGAGTGACAACACCAGCATTGACTAACTCCTGAATCTTGCCTTTGAGCACATAACATGCTCGAGTGGGATGACCAATGAACCTGTGATAAATACAATATTTAGGATGATCAGTCTTACCAACCTCGTCAGGCTTCTTCGGGTCTGGAAGTTGGAGCTTATTGCTTTTGATCAAGCAATCGAAGATGCTTACGGTGTCGTTCTCGTCAAAGGAGTACTCTACTTTCGGACGAGTTTTCCTTGGTGGAGGGATAGAAGAAGTAGAAGCAGATGTAGGTGGAGCTACGTTGACAGCCAGAGATTCTTTGTTCTTCAAATTGATGTTTAAAGTTTCTTTACCCTTGCGGTTGTTCTGGCGATTACCGCTACTAGCTGTCGGGTGTTCATCCCGGTCGGGGTTAGACATGTGTACCCCCAACTGCTTGAACTTGTCAGCACTAACTTCAGCTGCTTTAGCATTGACAATGAATGATGGCCAGTCTTGAAATTGAGTTGACCCCGTCCACATGCTGATGATAGGCAAAAGATTTGCCTTGCAGGTATCTACAGTGACAGCGGCCAGAGTTCCAGGAGGCATCTTTAATGCTTCTCGGCAGAATCTTTCAATAAAACTCTCAGCAGTTTCATTATATCTTTGTTTGATCTTGTTGAGGGCCGACATGGTCATATCGTTGATTCCCTCATATAATCGCTCTAAGAAGATTTGTTTTAAACCCGAAAAAGAGGTGATACAGCCATCAGGCAAGCTCCTGTACCAATCGTATGCTACACTACCTTAACAGCCGACGAATACCCTAGTAAGAAGAGCGTCATTTGGCTGAAGTTGAACAGTTATTACCTCAAAGTGGTTAATGAATTGACTTGGAGAAGTGCTGCTGTCAAACAGTAAAATTGTAGAGATTTTGTACTTTGGAGAAAATAGGACTTCCTTCCATTCAACCGGATAGGGTTGTTTGATCCCCAATCTTTGTAAATTGTCCTTCTCTTTAAAAGCCTCAAATTGAGTATGCAAGAGTTTGACAGCTTCATTAGCATCCTCCGATGATGAAGAAGGAGCATGCTGAGTGTTAGGAGGAGGAACAGCATGGTAAGTGCTACCCCCAGCTCTTGACTGACTGGGTGTGGGTTGAATTTGTACAGAGGGTATTTGAGGAGATACTACCACCACACCTGCATTGACAGGCACCGATGACGCTATAATCTCAAGATTTACAGCAGGTGCGGTCGGTGGTACTGTATGTTGGGCCACAATGATAGAATGCATACTTGCGACCATTTTAGCCATGGTCTTCAGCTTGTCTTCCAGTGCAGCTATTCGGTGTTCTTGATTTACTGAACTAAAAGTGTTTGGGTCTTCAGTGACAACATAAGCTGTCACTTCTCTAGGTACAGTAGAAGACACTGTCTGTTCAGAACTTTTGTTGTATGCATCATAATCAGAGAAGGAATCATCTCCTGAATAGAAAATAGGGAGATGACCAGAGGGATCTTGGAGAGGATTCCTATGCCCCATTGTGTCTCGACTTCGGGATCGGGTGTGTCAAAATACTCCTTCAGAAGATTCTTGGAGTAAATCTAAGTACCGCTGGCTGGGCCTGCGAGGCTTGCCGTGTTTGGAGCACTTTCTACCCCCAGTGTCTCGAGAAGCCATGTTGACGGAAGCATACAACACTTCATCTTCATCTTCTGACATTGGTTCAGACGTTGCAAAATTCAGACGATCGAAAACAGATCATTTTGTTGTCTGGCAACAGCACTTGATGACGACCTTGTGATTACAATAATGTTCAAGTGGTTGAACTGGAGGTGTTGAGATGTTGTCCCATTTTTGCTTGAGGTGCTCTCGGAGATTGTAGCTCCCCTTCCCAAAAATATAGAAATATTTTATTATTATTTAATTTATTTGAATAGTGATTTTTAGAGTTTCATAAATAATTATTTAGTTAACTACTACGGTAGATGACTTTAGCCATGATGGAGTTTTGGAGTGCAAGGTGACTAGGAATCATGGCACGGATAGTGCAGTGGCGTGCTTTGACTAGTGTTTAGCCATGATAAGATCTTATGAGTAGCCTAACTAGGAAAACCAGGCCAAGTTGCGACTTAACCCCTACCGAAGATTTTATTTATTATTTAATGATTTATTATTAAGGTTATTGACTTGTGGAAGACTCGGTTGTACCAAACCAGTCTGGACTGAGCCCTAGCCCACGTAGTCATGCGGCACGTCCAATGACATTCGTGTCGATGTGAATTGGTAGGAGTTTGTTGTTTTTCGTTTTAATGATTTAATAAATATTTTCTAGTAGTCGTAAGTAAATATCATTATTTAGTTGATATTCAGTGACAATTTTATGAAGTGGGTCCTTGTATATTTTTAGATTATTAGATTGTACGTAATGGTATATATGCCATTATGATTTATTGAACATTATTATTATTATTATTATTATTATTATTATTATTATTATTATTATTATTATTATTATTATTATTATTAAGGTTATTATTATTAATATTATTTTATTACTACTGGTCATATTATTTTGGCAATACATCTAATATATATACATGTTCGAACTTATAAAAAAAAAATAGGCTCTACGTAGGAATGATACTATTGGACTTATTTGGAATTTTATGGAGTATATTATACTAGTGTATATATATATATATATATATATATATATATATATATATATATATATATATATATATATATATATATATATATATATATATATATATTTTTTTTTTTTTTTTTTTTTTTTTTATATATATATATATATATATATATATATATATATATATATATATATATATATATACAGATAGATACGAATATATATATGTATATATAATGTATATTATATATAGTGTATTTTATGGAGGTTACTATATTAGTGTATATATATGAATATATATATTTTATATATATATATATATATATATATATATATATATATATATATATATATATATATATATATATATATATATATATATATATGAAAATATATATGTTTATAAACATATATATTTTCATATAATATACACTATTTATAAACATATATATTTTCATATATATATATATATATATATATATATATATATATATATATATATATATATATATATATATATATATGTGTGTGTGTGTGTGTATATGTGTGT
This sequence comes from Iris pallida, assembly GCA_029216955.1. Classification (NCBI taxonomy): domain Eukaryota; kingdom Viridiplantae; phylum Streptophyta; class Magnoliopsida; order Asparagales; family Iridaceae; genus Iris; species Iris pallida. The sequence goes on along the minus strand of JANAVB010040817.1, from coordinate 12,992,317 downwards.
GTAAGAAAATATATATATATATATATATATATATATATATATATATATATGTGTGTGTGTGTGTGTGTGTGTGTGTGTGTGTGTGTGTGTTAATAAAAAAAAAAGAAGAAAACAAGTAGCTGTGGACCTAAGTCCACAGCAGAAAACCGACCCAAGAGTAAGCCACAGGCAAACCCCTCCGAGTTGCCCCAGCAACTTCTCCAACCCAAGGAAACCCGAGCGTCCCTATAACCCGCAAACGGAAACCCCACACCCGCGCCTATATGTAGCGTAAAGAGAAACCTGAGGAAACCCTAACACTCCTACACCTGACGGCGCGTGACCGTCCCGGAGCCTGGGCGGCGCCCCACGACCGCGCGCCGTGCGTGAAATCGCCGGACGACGACTGGATCTCAAACCGCGCACGGGAAATGCGCACAGCCGCAGCGGAGAATGCAGTCCGCCGAGGCAGTTTCGCTGCGTATTTTCTTCGCGCACGCCTGACCAATCGTCCAGCCACTTTCTCTGGTATGCACCCAACCTAACCCCCTTCGTTTCGATTCGATTAGCTCGATATACCTTGCACTACACGCGTCACAAACCGAGATCGAAGATCGACGAAAAACCTGTTGCTAATAGCAAAACAGGGCAGTCCACAACCCCATATTGGAAGTCAGATTTCTGCCGAACCGTAGCAACATTTAGAAATCTATTTGAAGGAAATTAGGGACAACCTAAACAAGATTAAAATGCCACTGGTAGTTCTCATTTTCAGGTAATGTGCATGGAGTTATTCGATGGTAAAGTAGGAGGAAAAAACTATCTTAAAATATTATAAAATAGAAAATTGCTCCACACGACGTGCGTCCCGCCATTCCGGACAACGTGGTCGCGAACCAAAAGCATCGAAAGCTGCGTAACGGTTTTGTGGTCGTGTGGGCTTTGACGGAATTCAAATTGGTCGCGTGTGCGCGACGAATTTGATACGTATCCGTCAAAATTTTCCGTATCGACCTCTGTGCAAATTTCTTAATTACTTTGTGCACGCTCGTCAGATCGAGACGAAACTTGCGCCAACAGGACCGTATCATTTTTCTGGTCCTGCATGCCAAGTTTGGTTCAATTCTGAGACAGTTGAATCCGACGTCGCTTTGCGGGCCCCACGGTCCGACTCAACGAGCGATTTTGTGCACGGCCCGCCGGAATCCAACTTTGGTTATACGGTTGGGTTCGTATCGGAAAACTGGATCCGTAGACATATAGTTTGACGACTTTAGAGACCGTTGACTCTGGCACGCTTTTCGGTGCAAAGCGGGTCCAACGACAGACATCATTTTTGTCCAAAATTACCGTTTTGCCCCTGTGTCCAGAATTGGACTTAAGGACAGGCAATCCTAGCTAATTTGACTATTCTGAGATCATTGGTATTGTCTATTTCAGTATCCGGGGACTGTTGTACGGGTTTTGACTATTGTGACACATTGAGTAGTTCAGACTGTCGGTTTCACCAGCAAAGGACCACAGGCGAGTACAGTTTATTGTCTGCATTTCGATATTGATTTTCACTATATTTTATTGGTTGGCCATTGGTTATGATTATTTTCTATTATAAATTGTTGAGTCGGGAATGAGAAGTACCAAAGATATGTGATCTGACCATAGCCCGTGTTTATTTTCTGCAAGTAGTGTAGCCCGTGTTTATTTTCTGCAAGTAGTGTAGCCCGTGTTTATTTTCTACAAGTAGTGTAGCCCGTGTTTATTTTCTGTAAGTAGTGTAGCCCGTATTTATTTTCTGCAAGTAGACATTGTAGCCCGTGTTTATTTTCATGCAAGTAGACCTTGTAGACCGTACGGTGTAGTACCCCAGACCGATCACATGTCAAAGGTACTTCTAGCAGTTGGGAAAAGTCTGTTGTGTCTATTTATTTACTATTAGTTTTCTGTATTTCCTGTTTATTTTCAAAACTCATAATTGATGTCTAACCTTTGTTTTATAGTCATCTTCTTTATTTGAAATTGCATTCAGTGAATTGTGCTCGTTCCATTCCTGACTGGAAACCAACATTTTCAGGTTAGCCGTGGATTCACTTAGCTTGGGGAGTGACGGGAATACTTACAGACAGAGGCCTAGGGACTAGCTAGATAGTCGAGTTATAGTCATTCAATATTTGTACAAGTTTATATTTTCTGCAATTGTAAAACTTGTGATCATTGTAAATTAAATTAATTTTGTGAATGAGTATTATTTGTGATTACGATCTTCATGGCCGTGACAGCGTTCTACCGTCGACACTGCGACGTAGGCTGGCTTGGATACGTCTCGTATCCGTTTAAAAAAAAATGGGTACGGGTCATGACAAGTTTTTGTGGTGGCCCATGCAGGTCCGGTTTCGCAAATCATGCGAACTCGTGGTAGTACTTAAGTTAGTCGTACTATTACGAGCTTACGACTAGGAAATGCTCATTCACGAATTAGGAATTAATTTAATTTAAGAGAATGACTAGGACTAGGAGTCCCTTGTACAAGTTTACCGATGGGTAGTCTAGGCCATGCAACTTAGGTGAGGAGTTAGTAATTTTGATAGTTGTCAGATCCCCATAAGTACACTAGTACCTTTTGATAGGACGATATGATCCAACGTGGATAGATTATTCGCTTGGTGAGACAGGGTTTCATAGAGATAATGATCTAACTTTGGTAAATGGTGCAATTCCTTCTCCTTGCCCTTGATATCATCCTCACATCTTAGTCAAATTGTCTATTTAGTTCCTATTTTTGCCCTAAGAATTATTATTTCTATGTTATCCATAGATGAACCTCAAGTTAGTTTCGATTCAAGTTCTTCCTCAACGGCTTGAATACACATGGAATAGTTAGAATGTTTGTATTTCTTTTGTCCTCAGTTATTTCTCCCTGTTTAATCCTTTATTTTAAGGGTTATGACTGATAATACTTACGCTATATTACATAGTCAACTTGTTTGAATATCTCAAAGCTCAGGATATTTTTACAGATATAGTTACGAGAATGTTAGTTAACTCATACTGGCAGGACAGCAGTGCACTGTCGCCATTTATTTAAATTTTGGAGACTAGGGATTCACTGCAGCCAGCAGCGCACTGGCGAGACACGACCCCTAGATTTGAAATTAGTTTAAGAAAATAGGGGTGATGGGATAGAGTTAAGAAGTGTTCGATTGGGTATCATGTTGAGTTACGAATCCAAGGGTTTACCACAGCCAGAGTATACGGGCGAGGCGTAATCCGCGGTGAAATGACTTCAAACATGATTACAAGTTTGGGATACCATAGAGGATAGGACAATGTCATACATGTCACATAAGATCCGAAGCCAATAGTAGTGAAAGTTCGATGAGATTGGGTAGCGTGTCTCCCAACCTAGCATTGTGTGGTCCTTGTGATCTATTGACGAGGAAATTGACCGACACTAATAAGTTACCAAGAATATAGAATCCAGAGTCCCATAACCCATTAGTTGACCAAGACCTTATGGACAGGAAGATTTTAGGAAGATTGTATAAGCAAGAACACCTGGTAAGGTTTTAATTCTCACGAAACTCGAACTAACTGTGCCTCCTTTCAAAAATCTTACGTACTTGTATTTTGACTATCTTGACCAATGCTGCAATTACAGCTTAGTTTTGTAAGCTCATTCTGTTCTCGAGTTTGATTCGAGGCATATGTTTAGTGGGGACGCCTGCTAACATATTGTCTAATCAGAATCAGTGTATTATGGTCTGATCAACCATGATGTATTTGGTTCGTACTTTATTTAATTACCCTACGTGGATTGAGATGTAGGTGTCTCTAAGATCTCATCCGCGACTGCATTGACAATTCCTCTTGAATTATATGTTCACCCTTGAATCACGAAATTGTATTCAGTAACATCTCCCTTGAATTCTTTATTGTTTTTGTCTTTCACCGGTTTGGAAAGACGAAAGCTCGTAATTGGTAGAGAGATACCGCGTATCCCCATGGCTATGGTAGTTGTATACACAAGGGTAGTCATCATCAGCCAGCCATGTGATCGAGTTACTCGTTCTCCTCTCGACCCTAAACTGTTATCGGGACTTTCAAGCCATCTGAATTTAAGAATGATTAGGGTTTTACCTTTAGCCGTAATGCCAACCCAGGAGACTATTTCTATTCTCAAGAAACAATTCGTTGTGTCTCTAAATATTTTCTTGAATATTGCCTTTACTTTCAACCCTTATGCCTTGACTCAACCGTCCCTCGACCAAAGCCCACAGTTTAGACATGAGATGAATAGACAAGGCTAAGGACAATAATTTACCGTGACTATGGTAGACACTCATCCCGAGATTGGTTTCCAACAAGTATTACCCTAGTCACGTAAAATTTTATTAAAGCCTAACTAGTATGGGAACCCCACAGTCACTAGCTTAGCCAATACCGTAGCTTAAATACCCTGTCATATTATGACCTACCAGTTGTCAACAGCAATGCATGATCACTACAACTCACGTATACTGTGGACAAGCATAGCATTCTATTTTATCGACCATGTGTCATGGTACACACTCGTTTCCCATTTAGTGAGGAACGATCCTTGACTCGACTTATAACCATCGTACCCCGTTACGCCGTGCTTGATTCTTTATTAACAAGAGTCGAGGTACAATACCTGGATTTTGGAATTCTTCTAACCTCATTATTCCTAAAACCCTGTCCCAGCTTTTAAGGTGGATAGACTGTAAGCCTTCTAAAATTTTGATATACGAGAATTACCGATTGATTAGAATGATTTCATTAGGATGATAATTAGTGCCTCATGGACTCCCACTTTTCATTTAGATCATTTTGTGTCCCCGACCGTGTCATTAATATTTGGAGTACGAGACTAGTTGTTACCTTCCAACAAATTTTATATGCAAGACCTAGACGATCCCACCTTTATCCAGGTATATCATGTCCCACTCAAACCCGTTTTCTTGTACCCTATTTTTATGGTACGACTTTCAGGACAAAAGGATTAACTATAACCCTTACCATAATACCGGTATACTTTTCGACTTTCATTAGAGCTTCAACTTCGTCTCGAACCTTTCGACCCAATATATGGTGGTGATCTACTCGAAGCCACTACACACATTATCATTAGTGTGCCCCTCATTAGTGTCTTCTCGTGCTACTTAAACACAAAAGTCACAGAAGGCACATCTTCAGGGCTCTAGAGACCTAGCTAACCAATCCGACTGCACCTAGCTCAACCACTTGGGTGAAAACTTGTTCTAGGTTACCCTAACCGAGTAGAAATAGTTTTATCATTGGATCTTGTCCAGTCAATATAAATTGAAGTCCAAGGTTCATCCAACCGACGACTGATGCCAATTGGGGAACCCATTAAAGACCCAGTAATACCCATCCATGCATACCACTATTTTTGGACTGTAAACCGAACTAATTGAAATAGGTCCATATACCTAATATGTAGTCTCCCCTTAGAATGAGAACCCATTCGTAACCTTTATCCCATCTACCAGGAAGTCGCGATACGATCTCGTATTGCATTCATATTCTTTGCTTGGGTGTTTAAACAACCACGGAAAAGATCACAATCTCGATTTTCAATTCTGTTCCATTATGGAACCTATTCAGAATTTCGAGAACAGGACTTCTGTATTGCACAAATTGCAGGTCCCTCTAATGAACGAAGGGTTGTTGATTTAGCAAGTGACTGGACTAGAGTAGCTCAATCTAGCAAAATAAGTCAATGGTTCATAGATTTTCTTTTATCTGCATCATTGGATACTTTCTACCGCTTTTGAAACTTCGTGCTTGTTCTCAATTATTCTCCCTCGTCTTTTTGTACCATTGACTCTCGTCCTTCCTATTTTGGGGGTCGCTAACCGTGTTGTTTAGATATTTAGCGAAAGTATAGTATAAGTTAGTTGACATTTGAATTCGGATTGCTTGATAGATAGGAGGGATTTATAGGTGTCGTATACAGTAATACCTATTCGTAGAAACTTTAGCAAGTAGTGGAAAGATTATAAAGTTTTAGTGACATAGCGTTGAGGGAGTAGTACGACCAAAGGTGGGTAGAAGTTCTCAAGAAATTACAGTTTCAAATGACCATGAGAATGGATTGATAGCAAATGGAAACCGTCGTCTAACATAGCGGATGGACTCTTACCTTAAATTTCGAGGACGAAATTATTTTTAAGGTGGGTAGATTTGTAGCTCCCCTTCCCGAAAATGTAGAAATATTTTATTATTATTTAATTTATTTGAATAGTGATTTTTAGAGTTTCATAAATAATTATTTAGTTAACTACTACGGTAGATGACTTTAGCCATAATGGAGTTTTTGAGTGCAAGGTGACTAGGAATCATAGCACGGATAGTGCAGTGGCGTGCTTTGACTAGTGTTTAGCCATGATAAGATCTTATGAGTAGCCTAACTAGGAAAACCAGGCCAAGTTTGCGACTTAACCCCTACCGAAGATTTTATTTATTATTAATGATTTATTATTAAGGTTATTGACTTATGGAAGATCCGGTTGTACCAAACTAGTCTGGACTGAGCCCTAGCCCATGTAGTCATGCGGCACGTCCAATGACATTCGTGTCGATGTGAATTGGTAGGAGTTTGTTGTTTTTCGTTTTAATGATTTAATAAATATTTTCTAGTAGTCGTAAGTAAATATCATTATTTAGTTGATATTCAGTGACAATTTTATGAAGTGGGTCCTTGTATATTTTTAGATTATTAGATTGTACGTAATGGTATATATGCCATCATGATTTATTGAACATTATTATTATTATTATTATTATTATTATTATTATTATTATTATTATTATTATTATTATTATTATTATTATTATTATTATTATTATTATTATTATTATTATTACCAATATCATTAAGGTTATTATTATTATTAATATTATTTTATTACTGCTGGTCATATTATTTTGGCAATACATCTAATATATATACATGTTCGAACTTATAAAAAAAAATAGGCTCTACGTAGGAATGACACTATTGGACTTATTTGGAATTTTATGGAGTATATTATACTAGTGTATATATATATATATATATATATATATATATATATATATATATATATATATATATATATATATATATATATATATATATATATATATATATATATATATATATATATATATATATTATGTATATATTATATATATATATATATATATATATATATATATATATATATATATATATATATATATATATATATATATATATATAGATACGAATATATATATGTATATATATTGTATATTATATATAGTGTATTTTATGGAGGTTACTATATTAGTGTATATATATATATATATATATATATATATATATTTTATATATATGAATATATATATATATATATATATATATATATATATATATATATATATATATATATATGTTTATAAATAGTGTATATTATATAAAGTGAATTTCATGGGGTATATTATATATATAAGAGTATACTAGTAGATACATATATATATATATATATATATATGCCGGGCGCTTGTAGCTCAAGTGGCTAGGCGCACCGGCACTTGGGGCATCGGACGGAGTTCGAGCCCCCACGGGGGCGGCTTGGTGGTTCGCCCACGGCCCCCGGGCCAAGCGGTGGCTGGGTGTCTTTGACACGGCCGCTTGGTTTTTAAAAGAAAATATATATATATATATATATATATATATATATATATATATATATATATATATATATATATATATATATATATCTCTGTGTGTGTGTGTGTGTGTGTGTGTGTGTGTGTGTGTTAATAAAAAAAAGAAGAAGAAAATAAGTAGCTGTGGACCTAAGTCCACAGCAGAAAACCGACCCAAGAGTAAGCCACAGGCAAACCCCTCCGAGTTGCCCCAGCAACTTCCCCAACCCAAGGAAACCCGAGAGTCCCTATAACCCGCAAACGAAAACCCCACACCCGTGCCTATATGTAGCGTAAAGAGAAACCTGAGGAAACCCTAACACTCCTACACCTGACGGCGCGTGACCGTCCCGGAGCCTGGGCGGCGCCCCACGACCGCGCGCCGCGCGTGAAGTCGCCGGACGGCGACTGGATCTCAAACCGCGCGCGGGAAATGCGCACAGCCGCAGCAGAGAATGCAGTCCGCCGAGGCAGTTTCGCTGCGTATTTTCTTCGCGCACGCCTGACCAATCGTCCAGCCACTTTCTCTGGTATGCACCTAACCTAACCCCCTTCGTTTCGATTCGATTAGCTCGATATACCTTGCACTACACGCGTCACAAACCGAGATCGAAGATCGACGAAAAACCTGTTGCTAATAGCAAAACATGGCAGTCCACAACCCCATATTGGAAGTCAGATTTCTGCCGAACCGTAGCAACATTTAGAAATCTATTTGAAGGAAATTAGGGACAACCTAAACGAGATTAAAATGCCACTGGTAGTTCTCATTTTCAGGTAATGTGCATGGAGTTATTCGATGGTAAAGTAGGAGAAAAAAACTGTCTTAAAATATTATAAAATAGAAAATTGCTCCACACGACGTGCGTCCCGCCATTCCGGGCAACGTGGTCGCGAACCGAAAGCATCGAAAGCTGCGTAACGGTTTCGTGGTCGTGTGGGCTTTGACGGAATTCAAATTGGTCGCGTGTGCGCGACGAATTTGATACGTATCCGTCGAAATTTCCCGTATCGGCCTCTGTGCAAATTTCTCAATTACTTTGTGCACGCTCGTCAGATCGAGACGAAACTTGTGCCAACAGGACCGTATCATTTTTCTGGTCCTGCATGCCAAGTTTGGTTCAATTCTGAGACAGTTGAATCCGACGTCGCTTTGCGGGCCCCACGGTCCGACTCAACGAGCGATTTTGTGCACGGCCCGCCCGGAATCCAACTTTGGATATATGGTTGGGTTCGTATCGGAAAATTGGATCCGTAGGCATGTAGTTTGACGACTTTAGAGACCGTTGACTCTGGCACGCTTTTCGGTACAAAATGGGTCCAACGGCGGACATCGTTTTTGTTCGAAATTACCGTTTTGCCCCTGTGTCCAGAATTAGACTTAAGGACAGGCAATTCTAGCTAATTTGACTATTCTGAGATCATTGGTATTGTCTATTTCAGCATCCGGGGACTGTTGTACGGGTTTTGACTATTGTGGCACATTGAGTAGTTCAGACTGTCGGTTTCACCAGCAGTGGACCACAGGCGAGTACAGTTTATTGTCTGTATTTCGATATTGATTTTTACTATATTTCATTGGTTGGCCATTGGTTATGATTATTTTTTATTATAAATTGTTGAGTCGGGAATGAGAAGTACCAAAGATATGTGATCTGACCATAGCCCGTGTTTATTTTCTGCAAGTAGTGTAGCCCGTGTTTATTTTCTGCAAGTAGTGTAGCCCGTGTTTATTTTCTGCAAGTAGTGTAGCCCGTATTTATTTTTTGCAAGTAGTGTAGCCCGTGTTTATTTTTTGCAAGTAGTGTAGCCCGTGTTTATTTTCTGCAAGTAGTGTAGCCCGTGTTTATTTTCTGCAAGTAGACATTGTAGCCCGTGTTTATTTTCATGCAAGTAGACCTTTTAGACCGTACGGTGTAGTACCCCAGACCGATCACATGTCAAAGGTACTTCTAGCAGTTGGGGAAAGTTTGTTGTGTCTATTTATTTACTATTAGTTTTCTGTATTTTTTGTTTATTTTTAAAACTCATAATTGATGTCTAACCTTTGTTTTATAGTCATCTTCTTTATTTGAAATTGCATTCAGTGAATTGTGTTCGTTCCATTCCTGACTGGAAACCAACATTTTCAGGTTAGCCGTGGATTCACTTAGCTTGGGGAGTGATGGGAATACTTGCAGACAGAGGCCTAGAGACTAGCTAGATAGTCGAGTTATAGTCATTCAATATTTGTACAAGTTTATATTTTCTGCAAATATAAAACTTGTGATCATTGTAAATTAAATTAATTTTGTGAATGAGTATTATTTGTGATTACGATCTTCATGGCCGTGACAGCGTTCTACCGCCGACACTGCAGCGTAGGCTGGCTTGGATACGTCTCGTATCCGTTTAAAAAAAAAAAACGGGTGCGGGTCGTGACAGAGATCAGAAATAATGACGGGACGAGAAGAAGTCTGAGGGATATGTTCTTTGACCACATTCGGAACATGGTTTCGGTTCTTCAGATGTTTTGTCCCATGAGTATATAGAGAAGTACTCACTTCATTAGCATAGGTGTCAGGATTTTTCATCCTGGAAATTTGCCTCTGATGCAGGTTGATCTTCGGCATTGGTTGCTTGCGTTTCATAGAAGCTGGTCTATTGAGATAAGTCCGTAGATCAACAAATTTACCCCCAGGGGTTTCTGTCTGAGACACCAGTAATTTTCCCTATTTTGAGCGGGATATCCGAAGAGTTGGGAGATCTTGGAATTCTGCTACCGGAGTAGGCAGAATACCTCTTTGATCAGTACATTTCCCTTTGGCAGGGAGAGAAGAGCTCTTGTTTGATAGAGTTCTTGTACTGATTGGTGTCGAGGCACGTTCAAATGGATCTTCTACGGTAAAAACCGAAGAAGACTGAGAAAAGACCAAAGGACCTTTTCTCTTGTTTTGTGAAGAAGGGTTGGCTAAAAAGCATTTTCCTCTGTTATCTTCCAAGTCGTGGAACGAGGAAGTTTGAGAAAAGACCAACGGGCCTTTTTCTTTGTTCTGAGGAGGAGGAGGAATAGTCAATAGACTACCCCCAGTGGATTGCGCTGGAGTAGCAGGGTGCTTGGGAAGAGGAGCAGAGTTTTTTTTTCCTTGCTGTGAGAAGAATGGAGATTAGCCAAAGGACTATCCCTATTAGATTACACTGGAACAGCTTGCACAGAGGTTGAAGTGGCAATAGGCGCATTGGCTGATTGCGCTTGGGATGCTTTGGCAGATGGCCTTTTAGCCACAGAAATTGTAGGTTGCGCAGCAGGAGTCCTGGCAATAGGCGCATTGGCTGATTGCGCTTGGAAAGCTTTGGCAGATAGCTTTTTGGCCACAAAAATTATAGTTTGTGCAGCAGGAGTCGTGGCTTCAGAATATTTAAGTTGCACTCTGGTTGCAGGAATGGTGGATTGCGCAGGAGAGAAGGATGTCGCCAACTGCGCCAGAGGGAGAGGAGTCTTGCACTTTGCCAGAGTGGCATAAGAAGTGGGTTGTGTTGTAGCAGAAAGAGCAGTGTGTTACGCAAGGGCAGCAGTTGAGACAGCAGGTTGCGCAGATGATTGCGCAGAGGACTTTGGAGTCCACACTGAACGGACCTTACTCTTGGCAGAGGTGGCAGTGCGGCGAGTAGCCCCAGAGTTGATCATCGCCTCGTAGGCATTCTGGTTGACCTTCACAACCAGCGTCTTCTGCGTCTTTCCGATAGACGCAACGTCATATTGAGTTGTCACTTCCTCGTCGGAGGAGAAAGTCGTCCCCAGCAGAGTCGCCATTTTGTTTGCAAAAACAAAAGTTCTTTTATTTTACAAACTTTGTAAGAAGATTACAATTGAATTTTGGAAAAGTACAACTATAGGAATTCGATCTGAAGATGATCGCTTTATCCCTTGGACGATGTGAACTGTGAAGACGATAGCCTCTGAAGAATGCAGCAGCACTTGGACAAGAACTCCTGATCTCTGATAATAATAATGATCTTATCCCCTTAATGAAGGACTTGAAACCCTATTTATAGAGTTCTAGAAATAACTAATTTGTAGTTATTCTGAATTGCGCAGGCTGGATTGCACAGGCATTGGACTGCGCAGACTTCCAGTTGCGCTGACTTTTGGTGGTTACTCAATCATAGGCTAATTGTATTTAGACGCGTGGCATTGTCTGATTGAAATGCGCTTGGTCGTGTACAGGAAGCTGACACGTGTTGAGCAATTGATGGCATGTAAGCCACGTACAAAATGTTAGTTATCTTGATGAATCGCGCCACTTGAACAGCGCTAGCTTCAGACTGCGCTGGGATCGAACTACGCTGAAGAGTATCTGGCAGACTGCGCTTTAGTTGGGCTGGCGAACTGCGCTGGCTTTTGGCAGCTGGACCGCACTAGAATTTGGACAGTTGTCCTAAAATGCGGTGCTGCTCGAGAAACGAAGAGGCTCCTCGCCTTTCGAGCTGTCTGTTGTCAGAAGATCTGATTTTGTGTCAGGTAATGATGGCACTGCCACGTCAGCATAGCGCGCTTGGGTGGTAGCGCAGTTCAGCTTGCGCGTTTGAATTGTAGCACAATCTGCCTCCTGCGTAGTCCATTTGAAGAGTGCGCAATTTAATTTTCTCTATTTATTTGATAAATGCAACTTGATTTTTAGGACCTACAGCAACAAGTAATGGAACCACATAAAAAGTTTTACTATTTCTTTTCTGCAAAAGAAGAAAAAGAGTACATTGGAAAAAAAAGGAAAACAACAGCATTTGCCCATTTTTCACTCTGAAGGATAGATGATAAGTTCTGTAATTTTTTTTCAGAACTTGAATTATTCCATCACGAGAATCTAGCACTCTCTGCGTAGCTTTAATTCGTCCTGATTCAGGATCGAAAGGTTGTAGAGGAGCAGTTCGGCGTTTTAGCTCTTCGTTCTGAAGACGTTCGAACTCCTTCTTTCAATCCTTCAAAATATCCACCTGATCAACAGCAGATTGGTACAATTGATTTTCTTGTTCTATGTTTTGCTCAGTATTTTGGAGTTCTGCCTGAAGTTGAGCAATTTTGGCTTTTAGACCAGCAGCCTTTTTCTCTTCTTCCATAACCTTAGTCTTGTGACTCTCAACAACAACAGTTATGTCAGAGATCTGAACATCTAGCTCAGAAGACTGTCTAGTGAAAGTCAGCAGGAATGTCTCAAAATCAGCTTTACTAATCTCTGCTTCTTGAACCATGGTTTCATATTCCGCGTTTACTAGCGGCTCGATATTTCCTCCTTTCAGCTCCTTGTAAACCTTAATTGAACTCTCTAGTTCATCCAAAATATGTTCCAAAAATGAAGCTTGAGCTTCGTCTCCTTGACTACGGATGCCTTCAATCAAGAATGTGGTGGGAGTTCTAACGGTACTGAAAGGGACATCTTCTCTCTCTATAACTCTATGAACTAGAGACTCCAGAGACGTAAAGAAGACTCTCGTGAAAGAGGTCACTACAAATTTGTTAGCCGCCAGGGATCTTGGAGTGGCTACTATGTTTGAAGAAGTCTTCACAACTTTAGCAGGAGGGGGTATTTCATCTGGAGCACTAATATGAGAAGAACTTCCTTCCCCGGCTACAGTCCTCGTGGGTGCTGCTACAAATTACATATGTTATGACTTATAATGCTGAAGATGCAATAACAAATCATTCATAGTGGGGAAACTTACTTGGGCTGAGTACATCATGAGGAGTCTCAATCATCTTAGTTGTCTCAGACTGAAGTTTGGATAGAGTCTCTGTAGACATGGCGGCCTGACTACTCCCTGCTCCTGATTCGGTCGGAGGTGGTACAGTTACCGGAGTTTCATTCATTTCAGTTGCCACCTTAGGCACTTCGAGTGGCTCAGTGGTTGCGGATTCATTAACTCCAGGAAGATTGACAGGTCCCTTATCATGAACCACATCTTCCTCGTCTTCAACAGGCGAAGGATTTTTATCAATTGGGATTTCTTATGATGGTGATACATTCGCTAAAGTTTGTTTTTCTTTAGCAATGTTGTCCCAATCTTCATCATAAGTTTCATCATCAAAATCACAACCATTCAATGCATTAATCACTGCTTCTCCTGAATGAGTAAATATTTGAGCTTGAGAAGTATCTTGTGGAGGTAGATCTTGCTTTGGAGAGGAAGCTTTTGGACTCATAGGAGTTGGAGAGGGAACTGTTATCCCTGCTGCTGCAAGTACATTGGCAGGAACATTTATTGTCACGATGGTAGGAGAAGGACGGACATCTATTTAAGTAATCAAGGAAAAGCGATTCAGATATATATATATATTTCTGGTAAAAGTTAATATGGGCGAATATTTTACGGCTTTGATAGTACCTTCTTGAGATGATTCCTCTTCAGCAATGTCCAATCTTCTTCTAACTTCTTTGAGTATCGGTGCGCTTGGCCCTGCAACAGCTCCGGTACGATTACCTTCTGGGTCAATCAAGGAAACAGAAGTTCCTCCTTCTGTAATCTTCCCTTGTTTCTGAATAGAAGAAGGAGTAATGTCCTTCTCTCCAGAGGAAGAACTGAGAAGTAACTATTTTGATTGAGAACGAGTCGTTCTCGTGGTCACTGGTTCATTGATAACCAGTGATGTTCTTTTCTTCTTCTCCGGAGCCCTTGGATAATTAGGAAGATTATCCTGTTGAGGAGAGACTATCATTTCCTTAGTCTTTCTCTTCTTCAGACCTTTGACAGGGGATTTGTCTTTCCGCATCTTCAGAGATATATCTAAAGGATCTTGAACCGGGTCAGCAAAATTCATTAAAATTGATGCTTCCAGAGGTACATCAGCGGGTCCCTGTCTTCTACGTCTCGAAAAGACTGAAGTTGTGTTTTCCTTGTTTAATTCTTCTTTTAGTTGCAAAGCTATGTGAGGGATGGAAGTTTTCAGCAAATGTGTTCGCTGAAGTGTAGAAGTTTGCATATGAATATAGCATACGCGGACCTTGGGGAAGTTTGTAAGGTATAGAAAAATAGCCTTTGTGCCCCGAGCATTGTAATAATTCCAAGCTCTAGCCCCATCAATGAGATAGCATGTAGCTTGGAGGCAAGTGGTCGCATTTTCTACATGAAGTTGATCATACACGAATTGCCATGCAAATCGACTCGGCAAATACGGCTCCAAATAGCATTCTTCCTCAAATCTATAAACCAAGTAGGACGGTCGGATTATTTTAAGCTAGGAAAAGATGTTTGGACTTAAACGGAGTGTTTCTTCAGGTAAATCCATCATCTGTGGAGACATGGCATCATACCCTTTAGGAGGCCCAACACACTGAAAGAACCATCCTGATCTACAGTTCAGGGCAAGTCGGCATTCCGTAAGAGCAGTGTATTTCCAGTGAGCATTAGCAAAACGCCCAATGAAATCTCCATCAGGAGGTCCCATATTCGGGTCTATCAAGCAGGGATGATGTAGTAATAACCATCCAAACAAATAAGTGAATGGCATTTTTGTACGGGAAAAATCCGACCGATTATTATTTTCTTTCAGTATAGTGTCCACAAAAGAACGCAATCCTGCGTTCAGGCGACAGGTCATGGCTGAAAGCAGATCCATCTTGTATCCAAATACAAGACGTATCGTAGCAAAAAAGACACCCCGATGAAACCTGTCAACTATACTAGCCCCTGGAACTACAAAGCGTCGTAGCCATAAAGATAGAAAGCCTGCCAACTGGGCTTCTGGAGACATAGGTCTGTAACCCTGTCGAAGATAACTTTGAAGAACGTCGCCAGCCTTGAACTGACCCGAGTCCTCAGTCAGAGTGACATCTCCATGATTATGCTTCTCCATCAATAATTGTATATCACTTCTATCAAAAGGTTCAAAGAAACGAGACGTACAGGCTTGACTGTCCAGTGGCTTGTCCTCTCACACATGACCCAGAAACAGATATGGCATCCATTTTGTGATATAGCAAGTACCCGCAGAAGCACTTTCGTAGTAGAGTGAGCAGATTTTATAGTGGCACAGCAGCTCCTAGAAAACTGTGATCATCTGGGATTCTCCTTTGCTAGAGCATCTAATTCATCATTTGTGGGTACATATTCTTCATATGGGTTGTCACCCATCGGTAGATAAGAGATATATTCCATCTCGTTAAGAGCAAACCCCATTTCTCCATGAGGTGTCATGAAAGTCCCAGTGCTTTTGTTATATCTCTCTACCAAAGCCAAGAACATGTGAGGGTTTGGATGAATGCCATATACCGTAGTACAGATGGGATTATAGAGGCCCAGATCAATGAGCCTGTCTTTGAATTCCTCCAAAATCCATATGGATAAGCTACTCCAACGTTTCATTCCAGGGTTTATCAGGCCTATCATTCGCATAGCACGGTCTGGATATCTTTCTTCAGCTTTTGCAAATGAATTTGCAAAAATAGGTACTCTGACAGAAAGGAGCAGCGAGGAGTCCTCGGGAGGAATACAGCTCGGTCTTAAACCTCTCAAGTGTGTGCTATATTTTTCAGAAGTACTGTAAAAAAGGTCTTTGTTCTGTGGACCCACTTTTTAACAGATTCGGCCGACTCTTGCTTCTTGGAGAGGAGTCAGATCCCATGACATCCTCCTAGGATAGCTAGCAAAAGCATATTGAGATAATGCCATAGACCTGGATATTTCTGTTAGATGAATGGCGTTGTTTCCCTTTAAGAAATATCTCGTCTCTTTTCTTGCCTTAGGTTGGGAAGTCTTCTTGATTGCATCTCCAAATAAAAAGGCAGGTTTTTTGTGGACAGTAGTATCCAAGCTCTGCAGAGGTTCACCGTTCATTAAGTTCAAAAGGGTTTGATTGTCCTGATCTATGAGCAGACTTCTTCGTGCTTCAGGACCATCATAATGAGGAAAAGTGATGTGAGACAAATTCTCTCTGTATTCTGGGACATTAAATGTTGAAGCAAACTTCTCTGCATCTGGGTCTTCCCTGAGATTAACTGCAGAGAGATGCATAAACAAAAAAATTAGAAACAAAAAAAAAGATGTATGATTTCTTGAATCACACAGATTTTTTGAGTTGCACCACGAGATGTATTGCGCGAAACTTAAGTTACGCGATATATTGAGTTGCGCGACAACCTAAGTTGCGCCACATGCCATGTTGCGCGAAACTCAAGTTGCGCAACACCTCAGGTTGCGCTACATTTTTTTTACTGTGCGCAACGGTATTCGTAAAAACGAACATCATTCAAGGAGAGGGCGACCACACCCTAAGAAGGGGTGGTGCAAATTTTATGATGCACCACACTCTAAAAAAAGGGGTACAAATCAATTATTGATGAAATCACAAAATCGGATCTGTTCGTCCTTAATCACCTTCCATTGCTGGATTAGCTGTCTCTCGACGAGATGAAGGCGGCACATATTGTAGCACATGGGCAGGTGGAACACGAGTTGAAGAAGTGGCGATGGCCTTTCCCTTATTAGCAGCAGTCCTTTTTGGGGCCATGTCGTCAAGAAGATGATCAGAGAAGAGGGGTGCAAAAGTTATAAAAAATTTCTCAGAAGATTAAAAGTGAAAGTAAAGAATCACAGTGGAGTAAACGGGGATTATTTATAGCCAGAAAATCAGAATCCTAACAGTCATCACAAATCATGCATGATACATCTAAATTGGTCATAACAGATAGCACAAGTCCGGTGTAACTTGACTTAGTTAAAACTTTTATAAATTCAAAGTATTCCAAAATTTTGTAATATTTTTAAGTTTTGAAAACTTTGAAGGGGGTCTTGTAGAGCCTAAAAATCAAATTGCACCTTGAATATACTGATCAGTGATCAAGTTGTACCCCAAAAATCAAGTTGCGCCATTGATATGAAGCTCAGAGAACAGACTGCGCCACTGATCAGATTGCGCCCGATGTCAAACTGTGCCCAATCTTTTTTATGCCAAAATCTACGTGGCATCTGACACTTAATGGTCATCATTACCTGACAATACTGACGGCTGATACAACAGTGAACGAGGAAAATCTCTTTGAATCCCGTGAATTGTGCCGCTCAAGAGAAGTTGGTGGACAGATGTCCTGTACACTTCGTGAGTTGCGCCTAGGCGCAATCTAAACAAAATCCTTAGTTGTGTCTGGGCGCAACCTGAACGAATTTTGCTCAGAAGCTGCCACGTGTGTAGGTACAGCTCAAATCAAGCGCAGTTTGACTTGTTGACTAAAGCTCGTGCAACCTGATAAAGTTGAGACAACTTACATTCTAAAGCAGGATGACGTGGCGCACATGCCACTAATCTTTCAAGACGTGTCTACTATCCTGTACACGACCACACACATCTCAATCATATGATTCCATGCGTCTAAATACAGTTAGTACACGATTGACAACTGAATGAAAGTTGGCGCAACAGAAGGTTGGCACAATCCAGTATGGCGCAATCCAGCCTCGCGCACATCAGAATAACTGCTAAAATAGTTATTTACTGAACTCTATAAATAGAGTTTCCAATCATCATCAGAGAGAGGGACAAAGATCAAGAACACTTACAAAATTGCTGCTGTGTTCTCTAGAGGCTACAGTCTTCAAGTTCACATAATCCAAGGGATAAAGTGATCGTCTCCTGATCAGATTCCTAAAGTTGTACTTCCCCAGAATTCATTGTACTTTGTACTCTTTTACAAGTTTGGAATAAAATAAATTTTTGTTTTTTTGTAAACACTAGTAAGCAGACTCTCTAGTCTGTGTGGAATGCACTTGAGCACAATAGTAGTACGCATGAGCTATCACGGTATACCCCAGAACTCTGGTAGAAAACTTCGGCAAACTATGATCCCACAGTAAAACTGTGGCAAACTATGAAATCTCCGAAGCTCTGGTAATGAGACGATGACATACTTTATGGGAAAGGAGCTCATACGCCTAGTGACTGCCCTCCTCGCCTAATGATACTGTCCATGTCGCATCCACACATGTCCAGTCCGACTCTAACAGATGATAAGTCCACAAATCCGGTCAAATATGTACACATGAAGTAATCATCAAGAAAACGTCCAAAGATCATAACCGAGTCACATACAATGTGAATTCGTAAATTATGTCTATATGTCAGCAGGTATAATCATGACAGTGTACTGATGATGAACATGTAAAGCGTGTATAGTATATCCAGTGTGAACGACTGATAAGGAATATAAGCATGTAGATACTGTAAATCAAGTTGGCAAGGTATACTTGCCTGGAGTTTGTCCAATCCGTGCTGAGACTGCAGTACCAAAGTCTACCCCTCTATCCATGAGCCATTGAAGCATACTCCATATAAATATCTATCAACCCAAATCACAAACAAACATATATCACACACTAATGTACACGTATAACTCATAACTCCCACCTATAGAGCTTGGGTCGTTCTAGTCGCGTATAACCTTAGGTTATCTAAGACACTTATAATTTTATCATCTAGAACTAGGTCACACTAATCTATATAATCATTATTGCTAGTAATATGATTACAAGTTGTAGGCTTATAAATTATCAAGCTTGCACCTCGTTATTCGTTTAACGAAACCTATGACACGTAAATCGAGACAAGATGATCAACCGTGAAGTTAAGAATCTTATCTTAACGATCCACATGGCCACCTAGTCAATTTTAGCGATGTGAGATCATTGGAATCGACTGATCTCAGTTTTGACGCACGGATTCCAAAATATGAACATAATAAGAATTAATTATAATTAAGGGTGATACATAAAAGAAAATCTATAGACATCGTCAAATGATAAAAGAAACAACACCAACGTGTCCAGAAGGGTTAAATTAGCTAGGATAGCCTATCCATAAGTCCAATTTGGATACAAAAACAAAACGGTAATTTCGGATCAAAACAATGTTCGTCGTTGACCCGCTTTGCACCGAAAAATATGCCAGGGTAAAAGTTCTCTAAACCTAGAAAATTATATATCCACGGGTCCAAAATTATGATACGAATCCAATAGTATATCCAAAATTGGATTCCGATGAGCCGATCTCAAAATGACCAATTAATCCGAACGTTGGAACCTGGCTTGCACGAAAATGCGTGTCGGAACCAAAGCCCACTAAATCTAGAAAAATATATTTTAACGATTCCAGAATGACGTTACGAACCCAACGGTATAATCAGAATGAGATTTCGATGAGTCGATCTCAAAATGACCTGCTGGCTCGGACAAAGGGACCCGATTTGCACCAAAATGCGTGTTGGGGCTACGATGCTCCAAACTTAGAAAATTATATACAAATTTTAGCCAAAACACGCCACGAGTCCACTGGTGGCGTCAGAATTGGACTCCGGAGTCCCAAGTCCAAAATTGGAAATTTATATATTGGAAATTACGATTTTGAGAGGCCAACTTTGGCGTCGATTTCAACCAACCAAACGACATCCTATGAAGCTAAAAATTTTATGGCATGAAGGTGGTTATACATGCTGTGCTGTGGAGTTGGTGGTTCGTCGACCGAAGCTTCGATGAGATAGAAAATAATCTGCCAAGTTGGCTCCATGAAACTGTTCAAAAATAATATAATTTAAATGGTCAACTTGGTGGCCTATTTTGATCTATCAAAAGATCGAATTAATGGTTGAAATTTTAGGTGAGCTAAGGGACATATATCGAGATTGGAATGGAGAAAAGAGTTCGATGATCCAACGGTCGGATTGTCCAAAAAATGCGTCCAAAGTTGCTGCCCTAAAATACGATTCTGGATTCGATTTCTCGCGCGCACGACGGGATTTTGAGCGAAACGCACGAATCGACTGTTTCATGCGCTGGAGTCGTCGCCACACGTCGGAGTCGCACCTAGAAAGGTTGTTGGAGATACTGGTCCATGGGGGGTCGTGGTGGCGTGCGTTATTGTACACCTGCTAAGTGGCATGACTGTTGTTGCCACCGCTGTTGTCGTACGCCTGGCGCGTGTGAGCGACGCTCGCACCGACGGTTGTGGCTGCACGCATCCCGGGGGAGGTTGCAGCCATGAACGCATAGGCATGAGGGGGTGGTGCGGCCTGCAGCAACGTGGAGTGTCGGGTTCGCGCGGTAGGAGGAAGTGTGAAATGGGTAAGGATGAGGGAAGAAAAAGATGGAAGAAGAAGATGGAGAGGGAATAAAGAGATCTTTTGCAGCTAGGGCTTTGGAGAGCATACATAGTATATATAGGGAGGGAGAGGCGAGCATAAGGTCGGTCGCGCGCATGTCTGCTGCTACTGCAGCGCAGAAAGGGCGGGGGAGAAGGTGAATACACAGGGGTTTAAAGGTTGGATGATGGGTCGTTGTGGATAACGGGTTCGAGTTAAATCCTATCCACTCATTCACTTAAATGGCACAACAGTAAAGGGATGGGCTAGCCTAGGTGGGCTTGGGGTAGTTGGGCTATTAGGAAGGAGGGAAAAATAAAGAAAGAAGGAAAAAAAAAAGTAAAAGTTTTTACACTAAGCCTATAGAAAAATATATGAGGATAACTAATTTCTATTTTCAAAAATTAGGTCTACAAAGGCTAGAATTTCACCTAACCAAGTATCACTAGGTATAACAAACATATATATATATATATATATATATATATATATATATTTATGTGCATATATATAGAGGCTCACTCATATATAATGTATGATCAAGAGGCCTAAGCAAATGTATATGATATACGCATATATATAGCTAGAAGAATAGATAATTAAATAAATAACTAAAGTTAATAAATTAACATATGAAGTTGGAAATATATTGAGTGTGTATATATATATTTAGAAAACCCCTCCATTTTATTAATCAAGGCTCAAAATGTCGAAGCCAGAACAAGTACATGGCGCAAAATGAGAAAGCCTATACAAGTATACCAACAAGAGACCAAAAAGGGAGGACAAAACAACCCGAACAACCGGGACTAGGGAAGGAGAGCATACCAGAAATCCCTCGAGCTTTGGGGGCACAAGGTGCTCCTTTTACGACATTGGCGGAAAACTTCCCGCAAGAGTTGGTCTACGGTGAATTGGTGACCTTCGTAAATCGTTTTGTTGCGGTTCTTCCAAATTACCCACATCGCGGCCACTGCGACGATATAGTGGCCATGGGAAGCAGAGGCCCAGGAGGCCGCAAGATCGTGGAAGCGTCCGCTGCTCGGGTCGATACTGCAGAGCCGGTTGAGGATCCTTCAGATATGGCCTGACAGGTTCCCTTGGCAGAAGATGTGGTCTATCATCTCCGTCTGACGATCTGAGCAGCAAGTGCATGCAGAAGCTAAGCTAATCCCAATGGTGTTGAGAATATCATTGGTGGGCAGTTTCTTACGAATGGCTCTCCATATGAGGAAAGACCATTTCTTAGGGATACAAGTTTGCCAGTAGGGAGCGATGGTGGGGTGCGACATCCCTATCCCTTAGATGGCAGTGCACGCCGATCTAACCGAGAAAACCCTCGCAGCCTCGATCGACCACCGTAACTCGTCGGCTGCGCGACCGAGAGTCAATCCGCTAAGACGTAAGCTTTCTACCGCTTCGTTACCGGACCAAGCACGGATCTTATCCCAGTCCCAGTCATTACCAGTGGGGTTCCACAAGTCTCTGATCCTACTGTCTCTCAGGGTCTCCGTGATGTTCGGAATCAAGTTATCCCCGACCCATTGCTCCAGTAATGGATCAGATTCACCATCCCCAAGTTGAAGTCTCATCACTGGTTCGGCGAGGTCTCGCCCGTTAAGGATTCGACGCCATACAGTCGAGGACCTGCTGTTGTGGATGGCCACAGACGGGTGGATGTGCTTGAAGTACCTGGCCTTCATAAATCTGGTCCATAAGTTGTTGCTCGTACGGAGCTTCTACCATAACTTCATCGAGAATGCTTTGACGATGTGAGAGAGTTTGGTGAAACCAATGCCCCCCTCTGCTGAAGGACGAGACATTGAGTCCCAGCTAGCCCAGTGGTGCTTGTCTTGGCCGTTGTAATGTCCCCAGAAAAAAATCACAGGTACCTTTTTAGGCGGAGAGCACGCTGCTAGGGTATGGATGGGAATGGAAGTGAGCACATGTTGGATGAAGATCATCTTACCGCCCGGGGATAAGGTGGCGTTGTGCTACCCTTCTAGCTTCTTCCTGATTCTAGAAATCAAATCCTCAAAGATGCCACTGTTGGATTTCCCGTACACCAGGGGGCATCCCAGATAGTGGAAAGGAGGTTGAGCCACAGCGAAGGATGTCAAGTTGGAGAGATTAATCGCTTGCTCTCTTTTGATGTTGTGGTGGGCATAGATAATACTCTTGGAGGGATTGATTTTCTGGCCGGAGCACCTAGAGTACCTCTGTAGTGTATTGTGGACCACTTCCACCGCTCCAACATCTCCGGAGAAGAAGATGAGAATATCGTCAGCAAAGGCTAGGTGGGTGATGATCGGACAACCACTAGCGGTATGATAGTGCTGAAAATTCGGAGTGCTAACCAAGTGGTTAAGGTTTCTACTCAAGGCGTCGGCTGCAATGATGAAGACTGTGGAGGAAAGAGGGTCGCCTTATCTAACTCCGCGGCTGAATTTGAACAACCCTTCTATTTGACCATTGATAACCGTAGAAAACCACGAGTTGCGGATGGATCTCCACACGGTGTTGGTCCAGGTTTCCGAGAATCCGAAAGCTCTAAACACCCAAATCATAAATTGCCAATCCAGTTTGTCATAACCTTTCTCCATGTCGAGTTTGATGGCTATGTTGCCCCCCTAGCAGGAAACTTCAAGCAGATGATTAACTCTTGGGCCAGCATAATATTGTCCTAAATGTTTCTTCCGCGAACAAAGTCGCTCTGCTCCTCAGAAATGATTTTGGGGAGTATACCGGCCATTCTGGTAGCGATAATCTTGGAGATGATCTTGTTGGTGAAGGTGCACAGACTGATGGGTCGAAAGTCGTGAAAAGACTCCGGGTTTGCTTTCTTCGGGATGAGGATCAGCTTGGCACTGGATATGGCTTTGGGGTAAGTAGCTCCTTGGAAAAAAGCAATAGCTGCTTCGGTGATGTCCTGCTTGATAATGTCCCAGTAAGTGTGAAAGAAGACCCCGGTAAAGCCGTCCGGGCCGGGCGCATTGCGCTCGTCTAGAGCCCACACCGCAGCTTCCACCTCCTGGACGGAAGGGGTACGCTCCAGCTGGGCGTTGTCAATGTCATATATATATATATATATATATATATATATACACACACATATAGGTATATATAAAGCATATACACTACTAGTATATAGGTATTTATAACTACTAGTATATAGGTATTTATAAAAAAATCGTATATTTCTATGTAAACATATATATACAAAATAATATTTAATCCTGTTTGGTTGTACAAAATCCTTTAAAAATAATTTTAAAATAATTCTACTGGATCTTGGCTACTTAACATGGCTTTAGTGGGGTTTGCTAGGTTAGGGTCAAAATATATTTTTAGTCAAATCGAATTCGAAAATCACCTAATAAGTCTCCGGTGCCATTCACAAATAAATAGCACATAGAAACTCGACTGAGTGGCACACCCTTGACATAGGTGTCGTAGGCTCAAAATAGGTCAAAATCATGTTTGGGTCGATTAGGTTGGATTGATGTTGAGCCCCGAAGTTTAATTGGAAGTTAGGTCAAGTTTTACGGTAGATGGTCCATTGGCCTAAATTAACCAGAAAGTTGTGCGATGTAAATAGAATACATGGAAACAAGTTTGAGTGGGACATGATATATCAACATGAAGATAAACTTGTCTCTACAAAACTCTCGAAGAAAGTTCCGAGAGATTGACATCCCTGGCGCTCCAAAAATTAAAGTCACGGAAGGTACATCAATGATCAAAACTAATTTTAATTAAAATACTTATTAAAAGTAAGTCATTTAAAATTTTTAAAAGAACCCTAAAATTCAGGGGGCTTACACATTCAAGCTAGGAAGAGATCAATCTAAAGGGAGACCTCACCGCTTATCTACTTGAGCACTTTCTGAGCACTTCGAATAGAATACCAGTATGAGTTCAGGATTTGAGTATGATTGACCTAGTTTGAAGCGCGGTTTATCGAGTTATAGCGATTGAGGTTCCATGTGGGTTCTAGAATCCTAAGCATCGACTATAGAAGGTTAATGAAGTCATGCCAATCGACCGACCGACCGACCGACTTGGGCAGTGTATCTATCACGCCCCGATTCCGTAGAGTCATTGAGTCACATATTTATCTCTTAGAATCGATCGTCCTCGCTTGGGCGTGATGCCGTACAAGTCTGGTATTGCACTTGTACAAGGCAAAATGGTACATAATTGATATTCTTCAAATAGGAACACATCGCAGCAGCAGAATCAGACAAATTGGAGTTAATGAGGACATTCTTTCTTATCGAATAGAAATACATCACTTCTTTAAAGCAGCGGAGATAAAAGGATAACTTGAAGTCGTACAGAGACATATAGAATGTATTCTCTTTATTTATAATTGAAGAAGAGTACAAGACTTGTATTGAAATACAATGCTCATAACACATCTCACTTTACATTGATAGCCATCTGGACAATTGCTATAAAGCTTACAACTGATAATTCGATACATTGGATTATAACTCGATATCGACTTGGCTCACAACTCACTGGTACAACTGATTACAAGGTTCCATACATTATGCCCTTTATAGATAGAAGACATCATCTTTTGCAAGGAGAGCTTCTGTATGCCGAACAAATCTTCGACGCCCCGGGACCGATCAAGCCAATCTTTATGTCAAAATATTCCAAGCACGAGCACATGCCCACAAAACGTGGGTCATTACATCATCTATGTACTGGCGAGCAGAATCCAACCCACTCGCCTAAACCAACATATAGTGATCAATTTTAGCAAGCTTTTATTAGAATGATCTTTTTAGTTGGGGCCTAACATCAGTTTACAGTTCATAGACAATAATCATAATGAAACATGTAAACATGTTATCAGCAACGTTAATGGCAAGGCGATATTATAGCATTCTTGTGTTATCATACTCTAATAGTGTTCATGTAAAGGCATCATTTAAGCAACATTTGAGTTAACATATATTGAACGTTATAGTGATTCTCTTAGCAAGACAATACATTAGCATATTGTAGTCAACATGTTAGGCAGGTTATCATGGAAAGGCAACAACACAGCATCATTTTATTTAGCATGTTAAGCAGGCAAGTTGAACCAACATATATATTAAATATATCATATTTAAGTAATTTTGTACCGATAGCCGACTCCTCGTACCTGCATCAAATACAGGTTAGCATATATACTTACTCTGCCTGCACAAGACATTCATTAGCGTGCATCCTGACTACATGGCCTGTCATGACCCGCTTCCGAATAATCGGACACGAGTCGGACACGCCAAGCCTTCGTCGTTAGATACGACGAAGTAAGCTGTACCATGCTAGGAAAATACTAACCAGAAAACATGAATGTGTACAATCACAACATCTATAAGATGTTCCCAGAATGATCACCATAATCCACAAATCTATATATCATAAATGTACTGTGAATTCTAAAACAATATCTAGGAGTAAAGCTAAACAGTCTAAACCTGAAACCTCAAGCTAAGTCATGACTCTATCCTGCTCAGCTAAGATCCTGGGCTCTGGCCCAAAATGTAGAACAATGTCCTGCAAGTATACCTGCAACATATCCTAGTCAGGAGCAGAGCTAAGTATATCCAAGAAAATGAACATGAACATCATGGTATGAACAAGAATACAGTAAATATATATAAAGTACGAGAAATAAAAATAAGACATAAAACCTGAACATGAATACTGAAAATAAATACAGGGAATATGAAATGAGTCCTGAACATAAAATACAACCTGAACCTGTAATGTGCAACATATTGAAATACATCCAGAGTATGTGATCGGCTTGGGTAGATTCAATGAACATGAAATGGTACGGCTTTGGTCTCGCGTGCATAATGCGGGGCCTAAGCTATTCACATGAATAGTAACATGGGTTTGATCACACATCTGTAGTATTTTTCCTCCCTGACACAAGTAAACTCAAGGAAACATGATACAAGACAATCTCGTGATATATCGTGTCAACAAGGAGATACAGGAATGAATATACAAGACATGAGAAAATGGACAAGTCCGAGGAGTATACTTGCCTTGCTCCGGGTGATCAAATAGGAGTAGATGATCTGTAGGTTCACCTGTTTTAATGGTATAACTTGGTTAATTTCTAAACGAGTTTCAATTAGCCATCTGCTCTCTATTCTATTTTAATTCTACCATTATAGAATGCGATGCTAACTACAAATACTCTATAGCAAAATATTATGCTAGAATTTATAATGTTAACAAACTATTTATAAAAGAAAATAATTGTTATTAGAATTCTTTCCTCGAATATAGTTAGTATCTTTAATAAATAGATACAACATTAAGTAACAATATTTTACTTAGAGTCCATCTTACAATAGGTCCAGTCCAAGTTTGGGAACTTTAGCAAACTCATAATTACCCAACTTAGAAGTTGATAGCACTCGAAATGGCCCAGGCCTCTAACATCTCTTACTTGGAATTAACAGGAAACTAGAACTAGCCTCTACTCAATTAGCACTCAACCCTCAGTACCAGTGATTTATCAAAACAAATCAGTCCAAAAGTTAGCAAAACCTATGTCGAGCTAAAGTCCAACTAATATAGTGCAACAAAGCCATCAAACCCTTGTTCAACCTATTAACTCCTGTTACCAATTGCCATTAACAACATTTTCCACCATCCTCCAGGAGTTTAAACATACACCTACTGTAAATTGCTACAACTGTAGACATCGGACTATAACACCAAAAACCAATACTCAATTCTAGTTCACCCAGGACCACTGGATAGCTATAACAATTCAGAGTTAGAAACAATATTCAAATGATTACTACTTCTCCTTATAACCCAACATATTCGAGCATTGCTCGGCACAAGCTATCATTCCACCACGCAAACTCAAAGATGAATTAAATCAATTTAAATGAAAAATTTATACAAACTAATTGACATGGATTAAAATAGGAACATGCAGAGCCTACAGTTGTTTCTAAAAAGAAATCGAGAGTTTTTAGAAAAAGAAAAATATATACAACCAAATCGAATTCCACTCCAAAAAGAAAATTCTACTGCATTCAAACCCAGAGGAGTCTATACTCAACAATGGCCTTCAAAACTCACACCGATTTGAAAGTGAGTCCTCGCATACGGACACAAACAACTCTGACATGAGCTACCGAACGTGCACGTAACTGATTGGTACATACGGGCACGTTCACTACTTGGACACGGCAACCTTGGTCACGCACTCCCGAAAACTGCTACGGCGCCACAGCCACACCACAGACATACGCCAATATAATTCAGGCCACGACCGACTGACCTTGGCCATCACCGAACGTAAAAGAAAAGATTCCATAATCGACAAAAGATAACGTAGATACCTGAAGGAGGAATCAATTAGAGTCGAGGATACAACCCCCAAATATCGGACATGCTTCCCGTACTCGTCTGCACTCACGAGCTCCACTGTGACATATTGAAAAATACAACCAAGGCATAAAACCTAGAAGGAAAATTAGAAACAGAATCAAATCCAGACATCAAAACTTTGTCAAATTCAAGAATCAACGATGGATTCGAAACCAAGCTTACCAGTAGTCAAATACCCAAGTCGTTATCCGACATTCCAGATATGATCAAATAATGTGATCCCGATCGCACACTTCGTGATTGATCGTCGGTTCTTGAAAATGAATTAGCCACTGATCGAACAGAGTGCTCTGGATTAGATCTCGTCGTCACCACTTGCTAACTGCTCACTGAGCAAGAACCGATCACCGTGGAAGATCGGATCACTGAGACTGAAGATCAACAAAAAACCGATCCCGACTTGATCGTTGGCATCGAACAGAAAACTCGATCAGATCCGATCCCAAGAACTTGGATCGACGAAAATAGCAGAAGAAAAATCAATTCCCTCTTAGAAATCATAGCTAACTCACCTGTCGCCTTTGACGAACCCGTGGTGAAGAACGTCGTTGAAGATCGTCTGCTCGTCGTCAACAGTGAGGCCTATTCGCCGGAGAGCCGAAGGCCGTCGGAGGAGATGACTCAAAAATGGCCGATCGCCAATGATGGGCCACTTGCCGCTGGGACTCATCATGGAGAGGTCGTCGAGGAAAGAAGACCCTGGCTGCCATAGAGAGCCATCGCCATCTCGGCGCTTCGCCTCCTGTTGCCGCCATAGGTTAGGGTTAGGTCTTGAGTTCGTCAGAAATGAGAAGAAAGGGAATTTGGGATTTCGTAAGAATTGAGGTGAGCAGAGAAAATGGTTTTCTCTCTCCTCCTAATGGTTATATAGGAATGAAAGGGAAAGAATGAAAATTTGCAATTTGATCCACAATAATTTGGGTATTAACAGAACACCCCTAAAAGTTGCTAGAAAAGTTGTTATGATGGTTAGCAAAGTAGTTAGAAAATTTGGAAAACAATCTAGTCTACTTACTAGAGTCTTCCTCTTCAAAATCCTTTAAATAATTAATAACAATTGTTTCTTTTATAAGAAAACTCATAAAGATGAACTAATAAGGAAAATTAGTATTCATAATAAAATCATTTGTTAATAATTAGAATGCCAGGAAAATTCCATAAATTCAATAAATTTGGTCAAGCTACTCCCTCAAAGGTATGTCACTAAAACTCTTATAATCTTCTAACTAGTTGCTAACAATTCTAACAACAGATATCTAGGACGTATGACATCTATAATCCCTCATATCTATAAACAACCAAATATTCAATAATCAAGCAATATTATACTATTACTTAAGAATTTCTAATGAATCCTA